>PVLC010015677.1:0-18942 GCA_004027655.1 Graphiurus murinus
AGGAAGGAAGGAAGGAAGGAAGGAAGGAAGGAAGGAAGGAAGGAAGGAAGGAAGGAAGGAAGGAAGGAAGGAACTACTGAATTATTATTCAAGAACCTGTCCCAGTGTTTGAGTATGAAGTAACTAGGAATCTATGTACAGGGAGTGCAGTCTATTAATTATTTTAGGGCCCATGGTGCAAGGTTCAACTCTGAAGTTTTTGGATATCTCTATTTAGTGAGAGGTGTCTGAAAATTTAATGGAAGTCTGTTTCCAAAGTTCTAACTTTGAGGTATTTGGAGGTCTATATTCAGTTATGCAGTCTCTGACCTTTTGGAGGATGTGTGCCCCAGGTTTTGAATGTGAAGGATTTGGGTTCTGTTTTCAGGATGTGAGGTCCATGACATGTTTAGGGTGTCTACTAGGATTCAGTTGGAGTTACTTGGGGAACTGTAATTAGGATGTAAAGTCTCTGAAATGTTGAGTCTCTTTTCTGAGGTTTGATTCTGAGAGGTTTGGAGGTCTGTGTTCAGGCTGTGAGGTCTCTGAACTCTTTAAGGTCTGTGACTAAAGGTTTTGACTCTGATGTATTTTGGTGAGTTGTGTTCACAGCGTGAGGTCTGAAATCTTCAAGGACGTGTATTCTAAAAGTTTTTAAATCTAAGGTCATTGTGGGTCTGTGTTTGGAGTGCAAGGCCTCTCAAAGCTTTTGGCAACTGTTTAAAATGTTTGAGTCTGAGGCATTTGGGGGGTCTCTGTTCAGAGCAAGAGGTCTCTGAAATCCCTAGGAGTCTGTTTCCAAAAGTTGAAGTTTCACATATTTGGAGGTCTGCATTCATGCGTGAGATCTTTGTGCTTTTAGAGGAGCTGTGTGCCAAGTATTCAGCCAGTGTATCCAGGGGTTGAGGCCTTGGAAGTTTTTAGTTTCTTTTCCAGGGTTCTAGGTATTAGGAGGCCTGAGTTCAGGGTATGTGGTCTTTGAATCTGTAGAGGGTCTGAGTCCCATATTTGATTCTGTAGTATTGAGAGTCTGTGTTCAGGAAGTGAGGTCCATGAGTTCTTTGAAGGCCTTTGTTCCAAGTTTTGTTTTTCCTGGAGGTGTTGGAAATCCACCATTCTGAGTCTGAGTAAATTGGCAGTCTGTGTTCAGGGTGTGAGGGCCCTGAAAATTTTCACTAATGTTTGCACTAATTGGGATTCTGTGATCAAGATGTTAAGTTTTTGAAATTTCAGGGTTTTATCCCAAGTTTTGGAGGAATTAGAGATTTTTTTGGCCTACATTCAAAGTGAGGTCCCTTAAATCTGTGTGTGTGTGTGTGTGTGTGTGTGTGTGTGTGTGTGTGTGTGTGTTACTGGGGATTAAACCCAGGGACATTCTGCCTCTGAGATACACCCCCCAGTCATATTTTATTTATTTATTTATTTTTTTTTTTTTCAGTACTGAGAGTTGAACTCAGGGGCATTCTACCTCCGAGCTATACCCCCAGCCCTATTTTTTATTCTTTATTTTGAAACCGAGTCTCTAAGTTGCGGAGTGTCTCACTAGGTAGCTGAGGCTGGCCGCGAACCCGGATCCTCTGGTCTCAGCCTCCCGAATGCTGGGATTACAAGCGTGCGCCACCACGCCCGGCTTTTTATTTATTTTTTAAACAGGGTCTCACTACATTGCTGAGGGCCTCACTAAGTTGCTAAGACTGGCCTTGAACCTGTGATCCTCCTGTCTCAGCCTCCAAAGTACTGGGTTTATAGGCATGCACCACCACACCTGGCTTAAGGTCCTTGAAATATTTTAAGTTCAGGGTTACAAATTTTTGTCTGAGTTGTTTAGATATCTCTGTTCAGGGTTTGAGATCTCTGATTTCTTTGGAAATTTGGGTCCAAAGATTTGAATCTGAGGTATTTGGGGATCTGTGTTTTCCAGGTAAGGTCTCTGAATACCTTGAGAGTCTGTGTTGTAAGATTTGACGATGAGATACTTATGTGTCTCTATCATTATTTAAATGTTTAAATCTGAGATATCTGGGGTTCTGTATTTAAGAAAAGGGAACCCTGAAATTTTGAAAGTCTTTCAGCCTTAGTTGTGAGAGATTTGGAGGTCTGTGTTATATTCTCTGAACTCCTTGAGGCCTGTGTCTCTAGGTTTCTGAGATAATCTGGGGATCGGTGTGCAGGGTGTGAAGTATTTGAATAGTTGATGGGTCTATGTTCCAAGCATGAATTCTTTGAGAGTCTGTGTTCCAAGGTTTGGATTAGGGTTTCTGAGGGTCTATGATCAGAAAGTGAGAAGTATCCAAATGTATTAACTATGTTCTAGGGTTTCAATCTGAAGTATTTTGGAATCTGTAATCTGGGTGTGAGGTTGCTCAATGCTTTACAGGTGTGAGGACCAAGGTTCACTTTTGTTCTATTGGGATGGAGGTCTTGAAGCACTCTGATGGTCTGCATTCTGAGGTTTTAGTCTAATGAGACTGGGGATCTGGGTTCATGTGTTAGGTCTCTGAAATCATTCAGCACCTGTGTTCCATGCTTTTAGTCTGAGGCCTTTGGAAGTGAGGGAGCAAGGTATAAAGTATCTGAATACTTTGAAGGTTCCTTTTCCAAGTGTGAAGTTTATGCTATTAGGAGATTTGTGTTGAGGATATGAAGTCTCTGAAATCTTATAATACCTACTTCCAAAGTTCAAGTCACAGGTATTGAGTGTCAGTGTTCAAGCTGTGAGGTGTCTGGAATTTTATCAGATCTATTTCCCAAGTGTTAATCCTGAGATATTTGTGAGTCTACATTCAGCATGTGAGCTTCTAACTTGTTGAGGTACTTTTTTTTTTTTTTTTTTTTTTTTTGGCCAGGCGTGGTGGTGCACGCTTGTAATCCTAGCATTTGGGAGGCTGAAACAGGAGGATCCAGGTTCGCAGACAGCCTCAGCTACCTAGTGAGGCACTCCGCAACTTAGTGAGACCCTGTTTCAAAATAAAGGATAAAAAATAGGGCTGGGGGTATAGCTCGGAGGTAGAATGCCCCTGAGTTCAATCCCCAGTACCGCAAAAAAATAAAATAAAATAAAGCCATTTTATTAGTGCATTGTAATTATATATCATAGTCAGGTTCAATATGATAGAAACATGCATGCAAAGCTCTTGGTATATTTCCCTCCATATCCCACCCTACTCTCCCTCATCCCTTCCCACAGGAGTTAGTGAGATTGATAATAATGCCTTCACATATTGCCATAGTATTATTTGAACTGTTTCCTTCTGTAATCCTCCCTCTTCCCCTTCCTAACTCCCTCCGCTACCCCCCTTCAACTACTATACATGTCTCTCTCTCTCTCTCTCTCTCTCTCTCTCTCTCTTCCCTCTCCCTCTCTCTATTATTTAAAGTCTTTTATGTTTCCTATTTTTACTCTCTAGCTTCCATATATTAGAGAAAACATACCACTCTTGACTTTCTGAGACCAACTAATCGAAGTACTTATTTTAATTGAGCTGTTGGGGTCTGGTTTTAGAGTATAAGGTCTTTGAACTCTATGAAGATCTCTGTAGTAAGGATGGAGATTGATATATATGCTATTTGTTCAGGGTGTGACTTCTCTGAGACTTTTTTCCACGGAACTGGAGATTGAATCCAGGGGTGTTCTACCCCTGAGCTACATCCCTAGATCTTTTTATTTTTTTATTTTGGGACAGTTTCTTGCCCAGTTGGCCAGGCTGGCCTTGAACTTGTGATCCTCCTGCCTCAACATCCTGTGTTGCTTGGATTACAGATGTGTGCCACTGCATCTGGATCTCTGAAACTTTTGAGGGTCTCTGTGTTCCAAATTTGACCCTCAGGTCAGTATTTAAATTGTAAGCTCTTTTAGTGCCAGTGATTTTACATTTTCTGAGGGACTTGGGGTTCTGCATTCAGTTTGAAGACTGATATCATTGAGAGTTTGTTTTCCCTTGTTTGAGTGTGAAGTATTTCAGGATTTGAGTTTGGAAGGGGGAGTCTCTAAACTCATTAAGGGTCTATTTTTCAACATTGTTGTCTAAGGTGTTTGGGGCAAATATTCAATATTGAGCTAGAAATATGAGGCAGTTTAGGGCAGAGGACCTAGGAATAGTAAGGGTTAAAAGAAACTATGTACGGAACAGCAATAGGAAAGGAAGGTTAATAGACAGGGATAACAGTGCAAGTTAATACAAAGCTTCAGCTCCTTCTGCAAGGGCGAATTCAGGACAACTGTGGTGTAAAGGAATTCCAACAATAATCAAAGGAGAAAGGACTGAGGAAGCAGATGAGTGCTGCCGGGATTTTAGAAGAGCCCACCAACCTTTAAGATAAAGATTCAAATTAAGGATTGAAACTGGGCCAAATCCATTAGGTCTGCAAGACCCAATTCCAATGAATCACAAAGGAACAGATGAGGAACCACAAAAAAGGATAAAATCTCACCTCTCGAGTACTTCAATGATTACTCTCTTTCAGGGTCCCTTCCCCCATGTTGGAAGCCTTTCTATTTTCCGTCTTCCTTTGGCTTAAAATTTTCATACCTCAATGCTCACCTTTCTGTAGTCCGTGGATTTTATTCATAATTTCACAGGCCAAGGACAAAATAAGAGGAGAATCCTGCATTGATATGAAGTTTCTGAACTGTCTGAGAATTTGTGTCCTATGTTTGCTTCCAAGTTATTTGGTATCAAACTTCAGGCCATGAGATCCTTGATCTTTATTTTTGAAGTCCTGTGTCCCAAGGTTGAGTCTGATATATCTGGGGACTCTGTTTAGAGTGAAAAGTCTCTGAGCAATCTGAGGGTCTATGTCTTAAAGTTTTAATTGCTGTATTTGGGCATCTGTATATAGGGTATGAGAGCTCTAAAATCATTGAAAGTCCTTGGTGCACATAAACACATGGAGATTGAACACCACACTAATGAGTGAGGAATGGGTAATAGAAAAAGTAAGGGGAGACATTTAAAAATTTCTAGAAACAAATGAAAACAGAGACACAATGTATCCAAACCTCTGGGACACCTTGAAGGCAGTACTAAGAGGAAATTCATAGCACTGAGTGCCCACATAAGAAGAACAGAAAATCACCAATAAAAAATCTAATGACACAGCTCAAAGCCCTTGAAAAACAGGAACAGTCTAACCCCAAATCCAGTAGAAGACAGGAAATTATTAAGATCAGAGCAGAAATGAATGAAGTAGAGAATAAAAAAAAAAAACAGAAAATCAACAAAACCCAAAGCTGGTTCCTTGAAAAAATAAACAAAATAGATAAACCACTAGCCAACATAACCAAAAGAAAGAGAGAATCAACCCAAATTACCAAAATAAGAGATGAAAAAGGTGGCATTACCACTGGCAGTGTGGAAATCCAGAGGATCATCAGAAACTACTTTGAAAAACTATACTCCAACAAAATGGAAAATCTAGAAGAAATTGACAAATTTCTTAACGCATACAAACCTTCAAAAAGATATAGAAAACTTAAACAGACCAATAGTGATCAAAGAGATAGAAGCAGCAATAGAGTTTACCATCAAACAAAAGCCCAGAACCAGATGGTTTTCCAAGTGAATTTTATAAAACCTTTATAGAAGAGCTAATCCCAATACTCCTCAATGTATTCTACAAAATAGCAAGAAACGGGACTCTCTCAAATACATTCTATGAAGCCAACATCATATTAATACTAAAGACAAATAAAGACAGCTCAAGAAAAGAAAATTATAGGCCTATATTGTTGATGAACTTAGACGCAAAACTGCTAAACAAAATACTAGTAATGCGTATACCAAACCACATCAAGAAAATCATACACTATGACCAAATCGGGTTCATCCCAGGGATGTGAGGTTGGTTCAACATATGAAAAACAATCCATGTAATTCACCACATAAACAGAACCAAAGACAAAAATCACATGATCATCTCAGTAGATGCTGAAAAGGCATTTGATAAAATCCAACACCCATTCATGCTAAAAGCACTACAGAAAATTGGAATAGAAGGAACAAATTTTGAATCTGAGCCTCCAGGGGTCTTTATTCAGGGTATGAGGGTTCTGAACTCTCCAATGTTGCCAGGTCAAAGATTGTGGGAGACCAGATTATGCCTCGCCCAAATCTGAAGAATTATTGAGCTAAATAAAGTAAGAAGAAACAGACACAGGAGAACTTTTTGTCATCCTTCTGTTTGCCAAAAAGTAGGACATAGATTGACAAAGACGAAAGGCACCTTTCCCTCCCCACCCCACAAGGAAGAACAAAGCTTAATGGGGAAGGCAGCTGTAGACCTGCATTAGCCTAGAGATGATTCCAGAGGAATTTATACGGGCAGGTTTTGTTAACTAGCCTTTATCAGCCATTTGTTTGCGTTTTTCCTAGTTGCTGCCAGTAAACAAAGTTCTTTCCTTTGTCTTATCACTTCTATAAAATGTTACTGTTCTTTGTTGAACATGCTGTATAAGCTGGAATTCAATCCCACCTCTTTGAGAACTACTCATTTTCTGATGTATGTATGAAATGTACATTTTAATAAAAATCACTTTGTTTTTCTCTTGCTAATTTTGCTTTTGTAACAAGTTCATTCCATCTAAGAACCTATGGGGAAACTATTATAACACCCCAGAGGAGCCACAGTGTTTGGTGGTATATGGTCAGGATATGAGGTGCCTGACTCTTTGGAGGTCTTTTTTTAAATATAGGATTTATTCTGGAGTATTTGCACATCTCTATTTGGAAGGTGATGTCTTTAAAGTCAATGAGGGTCTAGGCCCCATAGTAATGAATTTGACATATATCCACATCTGTGTTTAGAATTTCAGTTCTGTGAAATCTTTGAGGGTCTATGTTCCAAGATTTAAGATGAAAGTATTTTATGTCTGTGTTATGGGTATAAGCACTCACAAATATTTTAGGGTCTGTGTTTTAATGTTTATATGCCATATATGTTTTTGTTTTGTTTTATTTTTCAGTACTGGAGATTGAACTCAGGGGTGCTCTACCTCCAAGCTATACCCCCCTTTTTTGGTACAGGGGATTGAACCCAGGATCATTTTACCTTCAAGCTACATCCCTGGCCCTTTTTAATTTTTTTTAAACTCTGAAACAGGGGCACACTAAATTGCTGAGTGTCTTGCTAATTTGCTGAGGCTGACCTTGAACCTGTGATCCCCTGTCTTAGCCTCCCAAGTATTGGTATTACAGGTATGCACTACCATAAAGGACTAAGTTCTCTGAACTGTTGAAGTTTCACAATCCAAGGTTGCAGGTGAGGCATTCGGAGTCTGGGTTCAGGGTGTGTGGTCTCTGCAATCTTTCAGGCTTTGTGTCACAAGGTTTGAGTCAGGTGTTTGTAAGGTCATATACTGGGCGTGAGGTCTGTAAATTCACTGAAGGTTTGGGTTCCACCTAACAAATCACCAGTATTTGGAAGTGTATACTTTGTTTAAGATGTCATGGAATATCTTATGGAATGTGTTCCAAGGTTGAAGTCTGAGATGTTTGGGATCCTTTTCACAGCTGGAGACATGTGACATCTTTGAGGATTTGTTTCTTAAACTTGCTTTTGAATTTATTTTTATTGACATATATTAATCCTAAAGTATAATTTTCCATACTTGCATACAGTGTGCACTGATAATATCCAATCACCCTCCCTCCACCAGCACCCTTCCCAATCTCTAGTAATCACTATTCTACTGTTAAGTCAACATTTTTTAGTTTCTGCATAGGAGAGAGAATATATGGTACTTGTCTTTCAGTGTTTGGCTTATTTCACTTAACAAATGCCCTTTATGGTGGGATGTGGAGGGAAATACATCAAGAGCTGTGTGCATGTATCTTTTTATCACATTGAATCTCACTATGATGTGTAATTGCAATATACTAAAAAAAAATAAAAATATAATGCCCTTTAATTCCATCCATTTTTCTGCAAATGATAGGATTTAATTCCTTTTATTAATGAATAATATTGCATTGTACATACACATCACATTTTAACCCATTCATCTGTTGATGAGCACTAGGCTGACTCTACATCTTAGCTATTGTGAACTGCCACAATAGACATAGGCATGCAGGTATCTCTTTGTTGTGCTGATTTTGTTTCCTTTATGTATCCTGGAGTGGAATAATTGGATACTGTGACTATTCTATTTTTAGTTTTTTTGAGGAATCTCCATGCTGTTCTTCACAATGGATGCACATTCTCACCAACAATGTATAAAAGTTCATTTTTCTACACATCCTTGCCAACATTTTTTGATTAAAGCTCTTCTAAATGGGGAAAGATGGTATTTCATGATAGTTTTGATTATTATTTGCCTGATAGCTAATGATATTGAGCATTTTTTTTCATATATTTGCTGGCTAGTTGTATTTCTTCTTTTCAGAGGTATCTATTCAGATCATTTGCACATTTTCTAATTAGGTTATTTTTATTGTTCTTTTTTTGAGTACTCTATTCTGGCTATTCTCCATCAGATAACTAGTTGACAAATATTTTCTCCCATTTTGTAGGTTGTCTCATCACTCTGTTGATTATTTCCTTTGCTATGCAGAAGCTTTTTAGTTTGATGTGATCTCATTTGTCAATTTTCACTTTTATTTCCTGTGCTTTTTCGGTCCTATCCAGAAAATCATCACCAATGCAAATGTCTTAAAGTGTTTCCCCTGTGGTTTCTTCTCAGAGTTTCAGGTCTTATGTTTAAATCTTTGATGCATTTTGAGCTGATTTTTGTGCAGGATGAAGAACCAAAATCAAGTATCAGTCTTCCGTATATGGGTATCCAGTTTTCCTAGCACCACTTGTTGATTTGGCTGCCCTTTCCCCAATATATGTTCTTGGTGTCTTTGTCAAGAATAAATTGACTGTAGATGCATAGGTTTATTTCTGAGATCTTGGTTCTGTTTCATTGGTGTATCTGTTTTTATGTTAATGCCATGCTGTTTTGTCTACTGTGGTTCTGCAGTATGTCTTGAAGTCAGGTATTATGATGCCTCCATCTTTGTTCTTTTGCTCAAGAGCAAGATTACTTTTACTATATTTAGGGTTTTGTGTGTATATATGTACGTGCTTCCATATGAGTTTTAAGGTTTCTTTTTTTTTTTTTTTTTCTAGTTCTTTGAAAAATGTCGTTGCTATTTGGATGAGGATTGCATTAAATCTGTAGACTGTTCTGGGTGACATGAGAGGTCTTTTCATTTGTGTGTTCTTCAGTTTCTTTCATCAGTATTTTATAATTTTCAACACAGAGTTCTTTAACTCCTTTGATTGAATTTATTCCTGGTTATTTTATTATTGTTTGTAACTATCATAAATGGGGTTGCTTTCATGATTTCTTTCTGAAAAAATCATTATTGACGCAAAGAAAATCTACAGATTTTTGTATTTGAGTTTGTATAATGCTATTTACTGAATTTATCAGTTCTAAAGTCTTTTGGTAAAGTCCTTTTTTTCCTATATGCAGAATCATATCAACTACAAACAGAGATCATTTGACTTCCTTCCTTTCTGTGCATATGCCTTGTATTTACTTCTCTTGCCTAATTTTTCTGGCAAAATCTTTTAGTACTAATTTGAATAAAATCAGTGAGAGTGGACACCCTTGTTTTGCTCCTGATCTTAGAGGAAATGTTTTCAGTTTTCTCCATTTAGTATGATGTTTGCTATGGGTGTGTCATAGATAGCCTTTATTATGTTGAGGTATCATCCTGTACCTAATTTATTCACAGTTTTTACTATGAAAGTATATTGAATTTTATCAAATGCTTTTTCCACAGATATTGAGATGTTCATAAGATTTTTATACTTCTCTTGATGTGATATATTACATTTATTGATTTGCATATGTTGAATCATTCTTGCATAAGACTATGAATGATATTTTTGATGTGTTATTTAATTCCACTTGCTACATTTCGTTGAATATTTTTGCATTGGGGATTCTTCAGGGATGTTGATCTATAGCACAGATTCCCAAAGTTGCCAGTATTGTGGAGGTAGGGGAATGCTGGAACAATCCAGGGAGGTAATTGTAGCCAATTGGGGACACTGAATAAAACCGAGAGGTGGTGGAATGATCTGGGGAGGGGGGTGTTGAGTAATTTTTTTTCCCGAAAATGGGACAGTCAGCCAATAAGCTCAAACTATAGTGTATAGTTTTCTTTTTATGTTGTGTCCTTGTCAGATTTTGATAACAGGGTAGCGTTGCCTCATAGAATGAGTTTGGAAGGGTTCTCTCCCTTTCAATTCTATTGAACTGTTTGAGAAGAATTGGCATGAGTTTTTCTTTAAAAGTTTAGTAAAATTCAGAAGTGAAGCCATCTGGTCCTGGGTTTTTCTTTGATGTGAGACTTTATTACTGATTCAATTTCATTACTTGCTAGTGGTCTGTTTGTTTTTTTAATGTTCTCTTGGTTCAATTTTGGTAGGTCATACGCATTCAGAAATGGATGGAACTGGAGAATATTATGCTAAGTGAAATTAGTCAGCCACAAAAAGTGAAAAGTTGGATGTTCTCCCTAATATTCAGAAGCTAGGGAGAAAATGGGAGATAGGAGGGACTCCAGACAAAGGAGGAGAAATCTCAGATGAGTGAAGAAGGCAACCTGAGGGACATAGGTGGGGGGAAGAGGGAAACACCTCAATGGACATGATGTACATACACAAACTTATCAAAGTGGGTCATGGGAACCGTGAATTTATAGCAAGTCAGTCAGAAGTACTAGTGGCCTGAAATTTGCGATTGGCATCTGAAGTGAGAGGCACTCTTTTGGGACTGAGTCCTGAATAACCTGAGGAATGCCACTCTAACTCTATGTAGATAGTGTTATCCATCAGAGAATAGATGTATGTAAAAAATCCCCACACACCTAATATCAGAATTGAAATACTGAGAGTTATAAGTGTATAATAGGAAAAAATGTTTTCGTATATTCAGCGGTATTTTGGTATTTATTGGGGTATAACATCTTTAATTTCTTTGAGGGCCTCTGTTCCAACTTTAGAATCATATGTGTTTGGAAGTCTCTGAATAGGAGCAAGAGGTCTCTGAACTAATTGTGTTCCAGTGTTTGAATCATCTGGGGGTCTGTGTTCAAAGCTGGAGATTTCTGACATTGAAGGTCTTTATTTATACAACATAGTCTGAGGTATTTCGTGTTCTGTGCTCCAACTGTGGTGTCTTTGAATTCTGAGAGTCTAATTTTGAGTTTGATGTTTGTGAGTCTTTGTTTACATGTTTGCTCTTCAAAATTATTGAAGGTCTATGTGCTAAGATTTGAGTCTGAGTTATTTGGGGTCTGTATTCATAATAAGCATTTGCAAATGTTTTAGGGTCCATATTTGAATATGAGGCATATAGATTCTGTGTTTAGGGTATGAGATCTCTGAATTCTTTGCTGGTTTGTATCATAAGGTCAAGTCTGGGGAATCTGGGAATTCCTCTTCTGGTTGTGAGGTTATAAATTGTAGAATCTGGGTTCTATATATTAGATCTGAACTATTTGGAGGAATGTATTCCAGTTGCAATGTAGAGAATTCTTTCAGGATTTGTGTTTTAAGGTTAGAGTCTGAGTTGTTTGATTCAATGCTCAAAGTCTGAATACTTTTAGGGTTTTTTTTGTGTGTGTGTGTATGTGTGTATGTGTGTGTGTGAAATACACTGGGGATTGGACCCAGGAGCATTCTACCTCTGAGCTATACCCCCAGCCCTTTTCTATCTTTTATTTTGAAACAGGGTCTCACTAAGTTGCAGAGGGCCTTGCTAAATTGCCAAGGCTGGCCAGGAACTTGTAATCCTCCTCTCTCAGCCTCCCAAATAACGAGATTACAAACCTGTGCCACCACACCCCACTTACTTTTAGGTTTTTGGTCCCAAGTCTTCTTCTGAGGTTTTGGTGTCTCTCTCTTCAGGGCATGAGGTCTGAAACTCTTGGAGGTTCCGTATTTCAGTATTTGAGTTCATGGGTATTTGGGGATTTATAATTGGGGTATGAAGACTCTGACCTCTTTGATGGCTTGTATTCCAAGGTTTGAATCTGAGGTATTTGCAGCACTGTGTTCAGAGAATGAGAATTGGGTACATTTATTAAATATCTATGCTTCAATGTCTGAATCTGAGATGTTTGGAGGTCTGTGTTCAGGTTGTGAGATCTTTGCACTCATTAAATATCCTTTTCAAAATAGGATTGAATCTGAGATCTTCACAGTATTTGGAGTGTGAGATCTTTGAACTCTCTGAAGGTCTATGTTCCTAAGTATGAGAGGTATTTTGATCAGTATTCAGGATGTAAGTGTTCACAAATCTACTGGGTCTGTGTTTTAATATTTGAATATGAGATGTATGTATTAATGTGTGCAGTGGCAAGATCTCTTAACTTGCTGAGGAACTATGACCACATTTGGAGCCAGAATTATTCATTATCTGTGCTCAGTTCAAAGTCTTCTGTGCATTTGTGCCACAACATTGGAATCTGAGGTGTTTGAAAGTTCATGTTGTGGGTTACTTCTATGAACACTTGAGGAACTGATGCAAATATTGGGTGAGGTGTTTGGGTGTATGTACAGGTTGAGCTGTCATGGAACTCTTTTGGGATCTGTGTTTCAAGATCAGAGTCCAGGATAGCTGGTGTCATTCATTGTTCAAGGTGTGGAGTCTCAAGGTCTCAAATTCTTAAGGTTTGTGTCCTATATTTTCTTCTGAGGTTTTTTGTGTCTCTGTCCAAGGCATGTTGTCTCTGAACTCTTAGAGTGTCTATGTTTCAAGATTTTAGTTTGTGGCATTTGGGGATTTTCATATTTGTTTAAAGTATGAAGTCTCTGAATTCATTGTTTGTGTTGTAGTATTTGAATCAGAGATATTTGTGGATCTGTGTTCATGGAGTGAAAGAAATAGGAGCTCATTATTTGTGCATTAAAGTTTGAATCTAAAGGAGTAAGTGATCAGGATGAGAGATCCCTAACCTATTTGAAGATATTTGTAGGGCCTGGGGTAAGAATGAGCATTTTCCCCCAAGGTTTGATTCTGATTATGTATGTATGGGGGTGAGTTCAGAGTTTGAGGTCTCAAAACACTTTGATGATCTGTGTTCCAAGATTTGAGTCTGAGGCAATGGAAAGTCTGTATTCAGTGTGTTAGATCTCTGTAATTATTAAGTCTTTCTGAATTTTGAGATTTTAATCTGTGTTTCAGGGCCACTGTGCAAAATATTAAGTAAATGGATACTCTGGGGATCTGTGTCCCATAGTTTCAGTCTGAGGTAATGAGAGGAGTTTTGTGTTCTATTATGACATATCTGTGTGTGTGTGTGTGTGTGTGTGTGTGTGTGTGTGTGTTTTGCTGGGGATTGAACCCAAAGGCATCCTACCTCCAAGCTATACTCCCAGCCCTATTTTACTTTTTCTTTGGAAACAAAGTTTTGCTAAGTTGTGGAGGGACTCAATAAGTTGCTGAGTCTGGCCACAAACCTGTGATCCTCCTGTCTCAGCCTCCTACTGGAACTACAAACGTGTGCCACCATGCCCAGCTACATATCTGAATTTTTAGAGTGTATGTGTTCTAAGTTTGAGTGTGAGTTCTTTAGGGGCAGGATTGTACCCAAGATGTGAGGTCTCTAAATTCTTTAGTGTGTCTGTGTTCCAGGTGTTTAGTCAGTGGTATTTGGGGATTTGTGTTCAGAATATGAAGTCTCTGAAACCTTATGGAGCCTATGTTCCATGATTTGTGTTGAAGTTATGGGTTGTTGTACAGTCATGAAGCATGGGAAGTCATATAGTGTCTATTTCCCTGAGATGTTGAGCATCTGGATTCAGCATGTTAGGTCTCCGAAATATATTAGAGGGTCTATGTCCCATGATTTTAGTATGAAATATTTAGAGTATGTATTCAGAGTGTGGGGTCTCTGAAATCTTTGATTCCTGTGTTCTAAGACTGAATCTGACACATGTAGGGTTCTAAATTTAGGATATAAAGTCCCTTATCTCATTAAGGATCTTCTACCAATGTCCTGATCTCAAGTGTTTCAGGGTGGATGCTCTATAAACTCGTTGACAGTCTAGTTTTAAAGGCTTAGTTTGTGGTATTTGAATTCAATGTTCAAGGCAGGAGATTTCTGAACTATTTGAGGAATTAGCCCTAACTTTGCTTATGAGTCATTTGGTTCTCAGTCCAGAGTGCGAGTGAGTCCCTTGATCTTTTTTGAGGTTCTGTGTCTGAATATAAATGGTGTGGAGTTTGAATGTCTGTTTTTGGACTGTAAGATCTAAACTCTTTGAGATTCTACATATAAAATTTTCATTAATGTATTTGGGAAACTGTATTTAGGGTATGAGCTTTCTGAAATCATTGAGAGGCTGTCATACAAATTTTGAATCTGAGCTATTTGGGGGTCTGTATTCAGAATATGAGAAGTCTAGAGTCTTGAAGCATCTCTCTTACAAGATTAGAGCTATATGTTAGAGTGAGAGTTTCTAGCTCTTTGAAGGTCTTTTTCACAGGATCAAGTCTAAAGTATGTGGGGAGTCTTTGGTTAGAATTTGAGGTCTTTAACCTCTTTGAAGATTTGTGTCCTAAGATTCAGAGCTTGATTTATTTGTGGGTCCATGTTAGCGTGCAAGTTCTCATGAATTTGCAGGTCTATGTTAGGATGTGAGGTTTGGAAAGTCTTGGAATTCTTTGAAAGTCTGTGTTCCAAAGTTTGAGTCTGAGATATTAGACTGTGATGTCCCTGAACCCTTTGAAGGTCTGTAATGTAACTGATATATTTAGGAATCTGTGTTTAGTGTGTGAGGTCTCTGAACTCATTGAGGGTCTATGCTGCACAGTCAGAGTCCAGAGTCTTTGAGGATGTGTTTATAGGGTGTGATATCTTTTTCCTAGTATTGACTCTAGGGTATTTGGCCATCATCTTTAAAGTGAGGCCTTTGAAGTCTTTGAGGTCTGTGACCTAAGATTTTAATGCAATGTATTTTCAGGTCTGTGTTGAAGATGTGAGGTCTCTGGAACCTTTGAGCATCTGTGTTCCATGTTTTGAGTCTCTGGTATCAGACTGCAATCAGATTATAAGAGTTTTTAGAATCTGTGGTTTAAATATTAAATTGAGGTGTTATGGTTCTATGTTCAATGTAAAAGTTCTCTGAACTCTTTGGGTTCAGTATTTTAAGACTGAATCTCAGGTATTTGAGGGGGTCTGTATTCTGTTTTCAGTCCTCAGATCGCTTTGAGGATTTTTGTCACAAGGTTTGAGTCTGAAGTATTTGGAAATTCATGTTCTGAGTATGAGATCTACAAATTCTTTGTGGGCCTGAGTTCCAGATATTGTGTCTGAGGTGTTTGGAATATCTCTTCAGGTTGTGAGACTGCAGGCCAAATGTAGTGGCACACACCTGTAATCCCAGTGTGTGGAAGGCTGAGACAGGAGGCTTGCAGTCTCAAGGCCAGCTTCCTCAACTTACTGCAGAACATTGCTGAGTTTCTGTTCCAAGGTTGGAGTCTGAGATGTTCAAGTCTGTATATCAGAACTCAGAATGTGAAGTTTGAACATTTGGAGGGTCTTCATTCCAAGATCCGAGTGTGTGATATTTGGGGATTCGTGTTGAGAGCATAAAGTATCTGAATTTTTTGTTGATTTTTGTTTCAAGTTTTGTTTAGACTGAGCATAGGTTCCCAAAATGAGGGATACCACCCCCAAGGGGTGCTGGAATGAAATATATAAACAATATGTAAATTTGTTACTGCATCTTTCTGTTTATTCACTGAAAGGAAGTAGATTTCCAAGGTAGTGCTGAGTAATCTTTTTCTTGAAAGGGGGGTAGTGATCCTTTCGGTTCATGAGTGTGATGATTGGGTGTCCACACCTTTGTGTGAAAAGTGCCTCCCTTCTAAACCTTGTTACGTTGCAGGCACTTTACCCATCTGACCTGAAAAAAAAAAAAGAAAGGGGGGTAGTATGCCAAATAAGTTTGGGAACCTTTTGGGGAAAGTTTTTGGGGTTCTGTGCTCAAAAGGGAGATAGTTTATATTTGCTCCCAAAATTTAACCTGTTGGGGGTCTGTTCATATGGGAAGCCTCTGAACTCTTTTAATGTGTTGGTCCCAAGATTTGATTCTAATGCATTGGTTTGTCACAAGTTCAGAATTAGAAATTTCTGAACACTCTGATGATCTTTGATCAAGATTTGACTCTGGTGTAAATAGGACATCTGTGTTCAATGTGTAAGGTCTCTGAACTCATTGATTATCTATTTGGGTGGGAGGTTTTTTGTTTAATTGTTTGTTTTATACTGAGGATAGAACCCAGGGGTGTTCTACATCTGAACTACACCCCCAGACCTATTTTATTTTTGGAACAGAGTCTCACTAAATTGCTGGGGCTGGTCTCAAAGCTGCAATCTTCCTGTCTCAGCCTCCCAAGTATTGGGATTTCAGTCATGCACCATCATGTCCGGCTTGATAATGTGTTTTTTAAGAATTTATTCTTAGGTGTCTGGGAGTTCAGTGTTCAATGTGTAAGGTCTCTGAACTCTTTTACAGCCTGTGTTCCAAAGTTGGAGTTTGAGGTATTTGATGGTCTCAGTTAAGGGTATAAGGTCTCTGAACACTTTGCGGGTCTTTGTTCCATGATTTGAATGTGTAGTAAATGAGGGTATATGTTCAGAGTTCGTAATTGTTTGAGTGTGTTCTAAGGTTTAAAATACTAAAGGTATGAATCTATGAACACTTTGCAGGCTCTGTTCCAAGGTGTGAATCTGAGGCATTCAGGTATCTGAAATGTGACGGGTTTTGTTTTACAAAGTTAAAATCTTGACATATTTAGGGATAAGCATTAAGAATGTGAGGTCTCTGAACTTTTAGATCCTTGACCCAACATTTGAAATAAGGTATTTGAGGTCTGTGTTCAGTGTGTGATATCTCTGAAATCTCATTTTGTTCCACAGTTTGAGACTGAGGCATTTGGGTGTCCTGGGATCAGAATGTGAGATACTTGGACTCCTTGAGGGTCTGTGTTCCAAGTGCTGAATCTTAGGTATTTGGACCATCAGGCCTGTGGTTTCAGGTCTCTGAAATCTTAGAGAATGTACTCCAACATTTGAATCTGTGGTTTTTAGGGACTGGTGTTCAAAGTGTGAAATCTGAACTCTGTGGTCCTGTGTTCAATGTTTGAGTCTAAGATATTTCAGGTTCTGCGGTACTGGGGATTGAGCCCAAGGGCATTCTACCTCCAAGCTACACCCTCAACTCCATTTTTTTCTTTATTTTGAAACAGGGTCTCACTAAGTTGCGGAGGGCCTCACTAAGTACCTAAGGCTGGCCATGAACATGCAATCCTCCTGTATCAGCCTCCCAAGTACTGGGATTACAAGCGTGCACCACCATTCCCGGCATATTTCAGGTTCTGTGTTCAGGGATTGAGTTATCTGAACTTTCTTAGTGTATGTGTCCCAATAATTGAGTTTCAGGTCCAAGTCTAGGGTTTGAACTCTATGATGGTCTATGCTTCGGGGTTTGAATGAGGGATTTGCACATGTGTGATGAGGGTGAAAGGATCGGAATTCTTTGAAGGTCCATCCATGGATTTAAGTTCATGTGTGGGACATGTAGGAGATTTCTCAGCATTGAGGCCTCTGAATTTGTTGAGAGTCTCTCATGGTGTTTAATTCTGAGGTATTCATTGAGTGCCTGTATTTGAAAGGTTTAGTCTGAGGTGTCTGTGACCAGGAGTTAGGTCTCTAAAATACTTAAGGAGCCGGGCGTGGTGGCGCACGCTTGTAATCCCAGCATTTGGGAGGCTGAGACTGGAGGATCCAGGTTCGCGGCCAGCCTCAGCTACCTAGTGAGGCACTCCGCAACTTAGTGAGACTCGGTTTCAAAATAAAGAATAAAAAATAGGACTGGGGGTATAGCTCGGAGGCAGAATGCCCCTGAGTTCAATCCCCAGTAGCGCAAAAAAAATAAAATACTTAAGGATCTGTATCCCAATGTATGACTGTACTCTAAGGTATTTAGGGTCTGGTTCATGGTGTAGGTTTTCTAAATGCTGTGGTGGTCTGCATTCCAAGGATGAAGACTAAGATATTTAGGGCCTGGCATCAGAAAACATGCTTGCTGATTTTTTTTTTTTTGGACTGGGGATTGAACCCAGGGGTGTTCTACCTCTGGGTTGGGAGCTACAGTTCCAACTCTATTTTAGTTTTATTTTTTATTTTGAAAAAATGTCTCATTAAGTTACTAAGAGTCTAAGTTGCTGAAACTGGCCTTGAGCCTGCAATCCTTCTGTCTCAGCCTCCCAAGTACTGGTATTACAGGTGTGTGCCACCATTTTTCAGAATATGCTCTCAAATTTTTTAGGCTTTCCTTCAAGATTTGAGTCAGAGGTATTTGGTGGTTGGTTTTCAGGGAATAAAGTGTCCAGATTCTTTCAGGGTCCATGTTCCAATGTTTGATTGTGAGGTGTTTGGAGAGTTTTTTAGAGACTGAGATTTATGAACCCATTTAGAACCTCTTCCAAAATTTAAGCCTGAAGTTTTAGTAACTGAATTTAAGATAGAGTCTCTAAACTTTCAGATGTTCTATGTCCCAAGGTTTGAGTACTAGATATCTGGAGGCTTATATTCAGAACATGAGGTCTCTGAAATCTTTCAGAATCTGTTTTTCTACATTTTAGTCTAATACTACATTTTAATATTTGGAGGTTTGTGTTTAAAATTTGTGAAGTCTCTGGACTCTTTCAGGGACAACCAGCCAAGTTTTAGACCTAAATATTTGGAATACTCTGGTTAGGATGCAAATTCTCTGAACTTTTTCAAGATCTGAATAGGGAGCAGGGTATGGTGGCACATGCCTGTAATCCCGATACTTGGGAGGCTGAGACAGGAGGATCACAGGTGCAAGGACATCCTCAGCAAAATATTGCGATTTTCAGTAACCTAGAAAAACCCTGTTTTATTTTATTTTATTTATTTATTTATTGTA
>PVLC010015677.1:19042-36971 GCA_004027655.1 Graphiurus murinus
GTACTGGGGATTGAACTCAGGGGCATTCTACCTCCGAGCTACACCCCCAGCCCTATTTTTTATTCTTTATTTTGAAACCGAGTCTCACTAAGTTGCGGAGTGCCTCACTAGGTAGCTGAGGCTGGCCTCGAACCCGGATCCTCCGGTCTCAGCCTCCCGAATGCTGGGATTACAAGCGTGCGCCACCACGCCCGGCTAACCCTGTTTTAAAACAAAAATAAAATAGATAAAAAAGACTGGGGGTGTAGCTTGGAAGTAGAATGCCCCGTGTTTGTTCCCCAATACCAAAAAAAAATCTGAGTCTGAATTATTCAGCAGTCTATTTTCAAGGTATAAAGTCCCTGACGATCTTTTTTTGTTATTGTGTATGTGGTAGTGGGGATTGGTTCCAAGGGCATTCTACCTCCAACCTATATCCCTCAGCCCTATTTTATTTTTTATTTTGAAACAGGGCCTCACTAAGTTGGAGAGGGCCTCACTAAGTTGCTGAGGCTTCCCTGGAACCTCCTGTTTCAGCCTCCCAAGTACTGGGAATACAGGCATGTGCCACTGTGCCTGGCAAGTTTGTGTTTGTTTGTTTATCTGTTTGTTGGTTGGTTGGTACTGGGGATTGAACCCAAAGGCATTCTCCCTCCAAGCTATGCCCCCAGCCAGATTTTATTTGAAAACAGAGTCTCACTAATTTTCTGAGAGCCTCACTAGATTGCTGAGGCTGTCCTTGAACCTGCAATCCTCCTGTCTCAGCCTCCCAAGTACTGGGATTACAAGCGAGTGCCATCACACCCAGCTAAGTTTTGTTTTTGTTTTTGTTTCTCTTTTTGAAACAGGGTCTCAGTAAGTTACCATGCACTGGCCTAAAACCTGTGATCCCCCCTGTCTCAGCCTTCCAAGTACTGGGCTTACAGATGTGCGCCACTACACCCAGCCCCTGAAAACCTTTTGAGTATATATTTTCTAGGGTTTTGCCTCCCGTTTATGTGGCCTTTGGTCAAAATGTGAGGTCCTTGAACTCTTTGTGGATGTGTATTCCGTGAATTGAATCTGAAGCATTTGGGGCCTGAGTCTACCGTTTGTTTTCTCTGAACTTTTGAGGGTTCATGTACTGAGTTTTCAGTCTTAAGTATTTGGGGTACTCTAGTCAGGTTTGTGGTTTCTAGATCTTTAAGGATCTGTTTTGAAGGTTACAAAATATACTATTTGAGGCATCTGTGTTTTGTTTTGGTTTCTTGCAGTACTGGGGATTGAACCCAGGGGCATTCTACATCCAAGCTCCACCCCTAGTCCTATTTTTTATTCTTTTTTTTTTTTTTTTTTTTTTTTTTTTTTTTTTTTTTTCTTTTGCGGTACTGGGGATTGAACTCAGAGGCATTCTACCTCCGAGCTATACCCCCAGCCCTATTTTTTATTATTTTGAAACAGGGTCTCACTAAGTTGCGGAGTGCCTCACTAGGTAGTTGAGGCTGGCCGCGAACCCGGATTCTCCGGTCTCAGCCTCCCAAATGCTGGGATTACAAGCATGCACCACCACGCCCGGCTTCTTTATTCTTTATTTTGAAGCAGGGTTTCATTAAGTTGTGGAGGGCCTCACTAAGTAGCTGAGGCTGGCTGCGAACCCAGATCCTCCTGTTTCAGCCTCCCAAGTACTGGGACTACAAACATACACCACCACACCTGGTTGGCATCTGTGTTTAAGGTCCCTGAGAGTGTTTGAGGGGTTTTTCTTGTTTTGTTTTGTTTTGTTTTTGTCTTTTGTCTTTTTGTTTGTTTGGTTTTTGTTTTGTTTTGTTTTGTTTTTGTACAGGGGATTGAACCCTGGGTCATTTTACCTCTGAGCTGCACCCCAGCCCTATTTTTTTTATTTGGAAATATGGTCTCACTAAGTTGCTGAGAGCCTTGCTAAGATGCAGAGGCTAGCCTTGAACCTGCAATCCTCCTGTCTCAGCCTCCCAGGTACTGGGATTATAGGCATGTGTTACCATACTGAGCTAAGGGTCTATTTTCTGAGATCTGAATTTCAGGTATTTGTTTTCTATGTTTAGGTTGGAAATTCTTTTAATTCTTTGAGAGTGTGTGTCCCAAGTTTTGAAGCTGAAGTTTGGAGGGTCTTATTCATAGTATACAGTGGCTGAAATCTGGGGTTATGCTGTGAGACTTGAGTCTGAGGTAACTGGTGGCTTGTGTTCAGAAAGTAAGGTTTCTGAACTCATTTCCAAAATTTAGGTCTGAGGTATTTAGGGACTGTGTTCAAAATGTTAGTCTCTGACTTTTAAAGGGTCTGTATTCCAGATTTGAGCCTGAGGTCTTTGTTGAGTCCAAATTCAGGATATGAGGTCTCAGAAATCTATGAGAGCTAGACATAGTGGCAAACAACTGTAATGCCAGTACTTGAGGAGCTGAAACAGGAAGATCACAGGTTTGAGGACAGCCTCGGCAACCTAGCAAGACCCTAAGCAACCTAAGACTCTGTTTCAAAAAAAAAAAATTTAAATGGCTGGAGGTGTAGCTCAGAAGCAGAATGTCCTGGGTTCAATTTCTAGTAACACACACACACACACACACACACACACACGCACACACACACACACACACACACACACATCTGTAAGAGTCTATTTTAAGGTTTATTCTGAGGTATTTGGGAGTCTATGTTCCAGTTGGTCTCCAAAATCTGTGGAGATCTACATCTCAAGGTTTGACTCTGAGATATTTATATATATTTTTCAAGGTATGATATCTCTGAATTCTTTGAACACGTTGGTCATGTTCCAAGGCTTTAGTTCTGTGGAACACAGGGTCAGAATTAAAGCATGTGGTATCTGAACTCTTTGAGAGTCTGTCCTAAGGTTTGAGCCTGAAGTATTTGGTGGTGTGTTTTCAGTTTAGTCTTTGAATCCTTTTAAGGTCTATATTCAAATGTTTGATTCTGAATTTTTAGGGGCATGTTATGAGATCTCTGAACTCTTTGGGGATATATGTTCCAAGCTTTGATTCTGAAGTAATCAGGGGTCTGAATTTAGGGAATGAGGCCTATGCCCTAAGATTTGAGTCTGAGTTATTTGGGATTTGTATTCAAAATGTGTGGCCTCTGAAATTGTTGAGATTTTGTGTTCCCGGGTTTGGGTATAAGGTAATGGGTGTATTTAGTGTGTGAAGTATCTGATTTCTTTCAGGAACTTGTCCCCAGTTTATATCTAAAGTCTTTGGATTATGAGTTTAGTGTGTGAGGTATATTTGAGTATCTCTATTCAAGTTTATAATCTGAGGTATTATAAAGAAATGATGAATGTTTGTGGAGATAGATGTATTTGACCTGATTTAAAATTATACAATGTATTGAAACATTAAATGGTACCCCTTTAATATTTTAGTTTTTATATATCAATTAAAAGTGTATAATCTAGCCGGGCATGGTGGCGCACACTTGTAATCCCAGTACTTGGGAGGCTGAGATAGGAGGATCACAGGTTCTCAGCCAGCCTCAGCTACTTAGTGAGGCTCTCTGAAACTTAGTGAGACCCTGTTTCAAAATAAAGAATAAAAAATAGGACTAGGGGTATAGCTTGGTGGTAGAATGCCCCTGAGTTCAATCCCAGTACTGAAAAAAAAAGTGTATAATCTGAGATGCTTGGAGGTTCATGTCAGTTCTCTGAACTGATTATCTGTGTTTTAAGTCTTTGGTATTTGTTGGTATATGTACAAGGTGTGAAGTCTTTGAAAATTTGAGGGCCTCTATGCCAAGGTCAAGTGTAAAATCTGAAGGGGGGACTGTGTTCAGGGCATGAGATCTCTAAATTCTTTGGAATTTTTCATTCCAAGATTTGAGTCTGAGATAACTGAATAAAGTGCCAGTTCCTAGTGAGAGCTTCTATAAATACATAACCAAAGGGTGAAGGGAACTTATTTTTTAAATTGTAAGCACATTTCCAAAATGGTGTCTATAAATTAAAATGCTCTGAATAAACCTTGCTTGCTATATATTTCCATTATATTTTCAAATGAGAAAAAAAATGTTTGTCCTGAAGATAGCATAAGGGCTGTTTTTAAAATTCAGTGCATAATTGGCAGGAAAAATGTTTCCAGGAAAAAGATTATTTATAGTAATACAGATATGTCTTCCATTAGCAGTTGTAGAAAAACTCTTGTGTGCATCATATTTTTCTAAACCAAATTATATCCCAGCTCCAAGTGCATTAAAAAATCAGGACTATGTTTAAAAAATTCTTCAAATATCACAAAACTCTTCTGGTCTTCTGGATGCTAAATTGTTACCTAAAACCTGTCTGAAAATTCAGCCCACTCACCACCCACACCTCTGGGCAAAGGCAGAATGAATCCGTCACCTTCTTCATTCCTGTGGCATTATCATAACATGTATTTTTTGTCTGCTGTGTCTCCTCCTACCAAGGTCAAGTACTGTATCTTTCTCAGTACCTCTACCATGGTACCATGGTACCACAGTGGGCGGTAGATATTATTGCTATTATATTTTCATCCATTAATCTCGTAAGTCATCCTACCTTCAATCCTCTACCTCAAGCCAGTCTGTCATGTACTGATGATAATGAACTAGTATGAAAAGAAGTGCTCCTAATGGAACCTGTGGTGGACACTGATAATGCTACCCAGGCCCCCTTCAATAAAGAATTTATTTTCTCACATGAGGCATGTGCTAATGTCAGACAGCTGTCAGGCCCTTCAGGAATCATCTCAACTGCAGAGAGCTGCCTCACTCAAGGCCACACTAATTCCCCAGGTGACCCACATTTAATGACAGATCAACATGGGGGTATAAAGGCACAGCCATCTAACCCAACCTAAGATAAATCCCATGGGCCATTCCAGAGCTTTACTAAAAGTCAGCCATGGCAGTAATTGGGCTCAAATCCCAGTTTGATTTCTCTCCCCATCTATGCTGTCTATGTTGTGAAATTCATTGGCTGGAAGCTGTTCATTCTCTTTTCTTATTATCCTTCTTAATGTCTGTAGGATTTCTGGTGATGATACCACTTATTTTCCTCATATGTGATTCCTTCCGTCTCTTTAGTTTTCTGGTTTCCTAAGAGCTTTGTCAATTTTGTTGATCTATTCAAAGAACTGTTTTGGCTTTGTTGTTTGTCTTTCTTGTTTTCTGTAATGCTGGTTCCCACTCTTATCTTTATTATTTTCTTTCTTTCCATTAACAAGAGTTAACTTTGTTGTTAACTTTGTTGCTTCTTAGGAGACACCTTAGGTAATGGATTTTATATACTTCCCCTTTTCTATTATTATCATTTAAAGCTGCAGGTTTCCTTTTAAACATTCGTTTAGTTCAACACCATGAATTTTGTTCTGTTCTGATTTCATTGCTATTAAGCCCCAAATATTTTCTAATTTCTCCAATTTCATCCTTGACCCATAAATCATTTAAAAATATATCGTTACATCACCCCCTTCCAGTTGAAATAATGCTACATATGTATACAAAATTACCAATTCCAATCTCCCCATGTATGGGGAGGTGGGTGGGATGCAGAGGGAAGCATTCCAAGAGCTATGTGCATGTGTGTTGCTATCGCTCTACACACCAATATGATGTATAATTAGGATGGACCAAATAGAAGTATAAAAATAAAAACAAAATGTTATTTAATTTCCAGATATTTGGGGGTTTCTATATATCATATTATAATTTATTGCTAATCTAATTCAACTATAATCATAAAATGCACTCTGTATGCTCTTCTAGTTTTTTTTTCTGTGATACTATAACTTTTCCCATCCAGGTTCAATATTTGAACTTTCTCTATCTTTATATTTATTTATTTTTGTGTGTGTGGTACTGGGGATTGAATCCAGGGGCATTCTACCTCTGAGCTACATCCCCAGTCCTATTTTCATTCTTTATTTTGAAACAGGGTCTCACTAAGTTGCAGAGGGCCTCACTAAGTAGCTGAGGCTGTCCACGAACCTGCGATCCTCCTGTCTCAGCCTCCCAAGTACTGGGATTATAAGTGTGTGCCACCATGCCCAGCTTTCTAATTTTTTAATATAGAAGTTTAAGATGGAAGCCTAGGCCACATCCCCAGGGACCCACCTCCAGCATGATGGCCTATGTCCAGTAGATCATTCTATCTCCAGCTCCACCAACATATCTAATTGGACTCTTTCCTCACTGTGTCTTGTCATGCTTTCCCTTGGACCATTCCAACCTCATCTTCCCTGATGTATCCCCAAATGGCTCACCTCAGTGCTCCATTCTGAAGGTCTTATGGAGAGCAAAACCCAATGTATACAGATTCCTAATGCAGAAACTCCAACCCAGGAGCGATATTTAGGATAACAATTCTAACATTCTGCCTCTGGTCACTCACTGCCATTTGTGTGTGTGTATGTGTGTGTGTGTGTGTGTGTGTGTGTGTGTGTGTGTGTGTGTGTGTGTTTTACAGGGGATTGAACTCAGAGGCATTCTACCTCTGAGCTACTCCCCCAGTCCTATTTTTATTTTTTGTTTTGAAACAGGGTCTTTCTAGGGTGCTGAGAGTCTCACTAATTTGCTTAAGTTGGTCTCGAGTCTGCAATCCCTCTGTCTCAGCCTCCCAAGTACTAAGATTACAGACATGCACCACCAAGCCTGGCTACCTACTAAATACTAATCTGACAAAGATGTCAAAGCAATTTGATACCCTGAAATATTCAGAGGGCTAAGAGAATGATTGTTTAGAAAAAGGTTATTTTTAAATTCTAAACAAAGGAGCCGGGCGTGGTGGCGCACGCTTGTAATCCCAGCATTCGGGAGGCTGAGACCGGAGGATCCGGGTTCGCGGCCAGCCTCAGCTACTTAGTGAGGCACTTCACAACTTAGTGAGACCCGGTTTCAAAATAAAGAATAAAAAATAGGGCTGGAGGTGTAGCTCGGAGGTAGAATGCCCCTGAGTTCAATCCCCAGTACGCAAAAAAATAAATAAATAAATAAATAAATAAATTCTAAACAAAGGAAAGGAAATTAATATAAACCAAGAAAATGCAAATAAAAAGCAAAGGAAAAATAGCTATTTGAAAATTATCCAGTTTCATGCTAGAGAATATCACTTACAGATGGGACAGTTTCCTTCTAGACTTTTGCTATGCATTGCTAAAAACAATGTCTGGCCCATATTTAACATCAGTAGGTGTGAAATTTTTATTCTGGTGCTTTTTTTTTTAACTTCTCCTTTCTGCTTTGTTTCCCATTTCCCTCTCCTCTCTTACTTCTTTATCCCTCTGGCCTTGGCCCTCACATTCTCACAGCCCCCCTCCCCTTCACATCCCACCCTAATGTTGCAAGCAAGCTCTCTTGGCTCTGTGTTTTCCAGGGACCAGAAACTCTGGGCTGCTCACTGTCTTTCGCCCTCTAGGGCAAGATTCCTATTTAAGAAAATGGCTTTTTTGAAGTTTTCCTAAAATCCTAGTTGAATTTTTGCTTAGAGTGAAGAGAATGATGGGACACATGAGTGCACTTCAGGGATGACCGACTGGAGGCAGGTATTCCTGTTGGCCTTGTGACTGAATTTAGTAGTTAATGGCAAACACAGGAATGCAAGAACTCACACAAAGTCAGCCCCTATCATCAAAGCACAGCTACTGGTGGCTGAAATTGCTGATCTTTGTGTGGGCTGGAGTGTGGAGAAGAGATGGAGGTAATTTCCTTCACAGGCAGATCACTGATGCTTGGAGATGGGCTTGAGCACTGAACCAACACCATGGCCCCACCTCCTTAATCATAAATGTTGGCCTGGTAACCAAAGTGCCCATGTACCATCAGTGGCCAATGAGAACACAGCATGTACAAGGGAGGCGGCATGACTTATGGGGACTTCTGGAAACTCCTGCAGAACTAAAACATGGGGCTTCTCTAGTTCCAATAAGATCCCAAGAGAATCCACATTCCTGGTCTCTTCATCCTGGAGCCAAATTCTGCCCCAGGGTATATGGGTTCTGAGGCCAACTTGAAGCAGAAAAACAGGTGAAAAAGGAGACTGAGAACCACAACGGGGGCTGCAGAGCAGGCGGACGCCTAGACTGGAGAGTGGGGATCTACCTAGGGCATAGATTCCCCAAACTTACTGCCCCCTTTTCAGAAAAAAAATTTACTCATTGCCCCCGAGATGCTTCTACTGCCCCCTTATTTTTATTCAATGCCCCCTAATTGCACTCAAGGCTACTATTACCCCCTCAGACCTTCCAGAATCCCCCAGGGGAAGGTATTCCCCAATTCTGGAATCTATGCTAGAGCCCAGGTAGAAGCTGGAAAGATGGAGTTGTCACATTCCCATCTCAGGGATGGTGTTGATTCCCTTTCCTCCCTGCCCCAAAGTTTCCCAACAAGGCACACATACTCCTGCAATGGACTGTTCCACCTCTCTATCTTCTCACACTACAATAGTGGAATGTTCCATCCCCAGCTCCCTCCCCAGTCACCCAGTGGAATCCTCCATTCACATCAACCCTCATGCATGCTGGACTATACCTTCCTGTTTATCCCACTCCAACATCTGGAAGTGAATTGTCCCAAATCCTGACTGTAGAAAACAAAGACTAAAGAAAACAAAGGCTAAAGTTCTAGTCTCTTGCCTGAGAATATTATCCTGGTATGTGGTTCAGAGGCCCTCCCACAGGCTGTAAGCCCTGGGTCCAAAAGAGAAACCCAGTGTTCCTGCCCCAATTCAGGGCTCTGCATTGGCTGGGCCTTGCATCTGGTCCACCCTTCATAGAGTCCTGCACTTGGCACACTGTGCCTATCCTTTTTCAGGCTCTGTTCAAACATCACCTCATCTGAGAGTTTCTTCATTATCACCACAAATAAAATACCCAATACCCTGCATCATCGCTTGCTTTCCCTCAGCCCTTGAATAAGGGTCCTGTTGTAGTTTGGATTTATAATGCCCCCAGACTTCCTTTGGTAGACAAATCAGCCATGTTGGAGGGGGGACTTGGTTGCTGGTGTCCCCGGTGCATGGCCCAGGACAGTGTTTCTAGGGTAGGTGCTGCAGTTTCCAGTTCCTCTCTCTCCTCTGCTGCTGTGAGCTGACAACAATCTCTCTCCTTCTCCTCTCTGTTTCCCACCATCATGCCTTAAGGACCTGCAGCTCCAGCTCCTGCTTGGCAGCTGCATAAATGGACTATATATAAATACTAAAATCTTCAGACATGTAAGCAAATAAATCTTCCTTCTTCTATGTTGTGGTTGTCAGGTATTTGGGGTCAGATCAGTGAGAACGCTGAACTGAAGCAGGCCAGGTGCTTTGAGGCCAGCCAAAGAAAGTAGGATTCGTGCAGGATGGTCCAATAGAATATTTGTCTTGCTCCTTTACCAACAAGAACATAAACCATATTGGACATCACTTGGGATTATGGGTTATGTCAGGAGTCCAGAGTCTAGACCTAAATAATAAAGGAGGGCAGTAAGGTTAACATGGGTGAGACAATGGTGGCTTGTGGTCCTGTGGGAATAATAAGGCCCAGAGACTGTGGTACTCAAAATCCAGGAAGGTAGTGAGCAAATGAGTAAGATATCACCCCAGCCAGTGCCCTCCACCTTGGGGCTGCTACAGAAGATGTGCTGTAAGGCACCTAAGGGAGTCCCTGGGATGCTTGTGGAGAATATGGAGGGCCAAGGGCCTCAGGTCAGGCCCAGGTACAGTATCCTCTCCACCCACCCCAGGACCTGGACTGCTGTAGGTTCTCAGCTTTGTCATCAAAACTAGCATCTTGGGCTGTTCTTCCTCCCCTGGTGGGCACATAGTCCAGAAGCTAGGACTAAGCCAACTAAAGCCCCAGGAATGGGGACACCCTCTACTCTGACCTGGGAGACAAGACTAGAAGCACCTCAGAGAGCTGTCACTCGGTGAAACTACAGACCTAGAGCTCAGCAAGTGGGTAGAAAGAGGCCTGGCCAGGGATATGGACAAATGTGCACACCCACATAAACCCTTTCCTATGAACATGTTCCTCACAGGGGTGCCCCCCTTACACAGTGCCAACTCTAAGAGGTATTGTAAGGACACCCCAGCTTACTGGAGTACTCATCTGCTTCCCTGAGAATGATGTCACTTGAGGTCACATCTCTGTGTGTGGCAAGTCCCAGGCCCAGGAATCTCACTTTTACAGGCCAGGAACAATGCCTGTTGGAGTGGTGAAAGCCTGATCCATTAGTATCTCTCCCCTCACCCCACCTTCTGAGGTATAACCCCCTCCTCCCTCAGAACTCTCAGAAGGCTTTTTCTCCCTGCCCTGACCAGTTTGCTATTCAGCTGTGGGCAGAGTGCCCCCTCACCTTTCTGACATGCTCCTTTCATCTTGAAGTCCCCAAGCCCCAAGATTGAGCCTGTTGATGCCACTGCATATGGCTTCTTTTCCACATAAGACCTCTGGACCCAAGAAGTTCCCTTGCACACCAGAACTCAACAATGATAATCTGATTTTTCTGCTCATCACAGTAGAAGACAGGAACAACCCACTTGTTTATGCATGGTGGAGGGAGAGTGATGGATTTTCATCCTGGCAACATGGGACACAGTGGGCAGAGGTTAACACATAGGAGGTTGGGGAACAGTCTTCAAGGTTCTTTGTTCAATGAAACTACCAAAGGGCAGACAGAGTGTCTCCACTTGGGGATAGAAATGGAGTAGAAGTGGGTGATCGTGTATACACACAATAGTGTATGAGGAGACCACCTCAGGAGAGACTCACAAAAAAAATCTGGTAACCATGGCAATGAAAGGGGAAAGAAGCTTATTTTCACTGTATTCTTTTTTGGTGGATTTATGTTTTGTAGTGTGTGTGTGTGTGTGTGTGTGTGTGTGTGTGTGTCCCTTTTTTGTTGTTGTTGTTCTAACAATGATAGTCATGACTTAAATATCAACCTGATGAAACAAATCTCAGTCCCAAGAATATTAATTCTGGCTCAGGCCCCAGAACCAGCCCAGGGCTGTACATGAATCCACTGAACCACCTCCATCATTACTAGGGCACAAGAAGGATCAGAAGAGGGGACAGGTCATGCCAGAAGGGATGATGGATGGATGCAGGGGGAGGTCACCTGCTGGTCAGACACAGATGTTCTTCAGTACAAGGAAGAACTTCTGCCCACAGTAAAGAAATCTTGTCCCTTGGACTGTGAATGTAGATGTGGGGTGTGGGAAACACAAGGGGTACTTTTTGTTGGAGGCCAGTGGGGTCCTGGGCTCTGTGCCAGAGCTTCACAAAGCCCATTTATAACTCAGAACAAACACTCCAACTTGATTATGAATTTCCCTGTGTAAAAATGAGGACAGTTAGGTTCCAAAAGGTTAAGGAGACTGAGTTGCCACACAGCAGTGATACTGTGATTGTCATAAAGATATTGTCCATCAAAAGCTGAAGTTAAAGAACTTCATATCTTAGACTCAGACCCCAAATAGTTCGCAAACCGCATACCTTGGGATAAAGACCCTTAAGCTGCTTAGGGACTTCATACCATGGAATGAGACCCTTATAGACTTCATACTACCTCATATTGTAAGTAAAACCACAATTAACACAGGGACCACACATCCCTAATGGACACAGACCCCTAAGTACCTAATAGACTTTGTACCCAGAACAGATAGCCCTAGCAGTGAAGAGTCTTCACGCCCTGGCACAGACCCTCAGATAGCTCACTAGCATCACACCCTGGGTCACACATACCCACAGAGCCCAGGAACCTCCCATTGGGAACAAATGCCTCCTTATCATTTTGCGCTAATGATATAGGCCCCTAAATAGCCACAGACCTCACAATCAGGGAACAGATCTCAAAATAGTTGAGTGACCTCCAAGCCTAGGCAAAGACCCTTATCAAGGAGAGAGACCAAAAACACTGAACACAAAGCCCCCAAAGACCTTAGAGAGCTCATACCCTGCACCACTCCTTCCAGGCAGCTGAGACAACTCCCACCCCAGATAGGCATGTGAATAGTTCAGAGAACCCATATCCTGAATAGCTTGCACTCTCAGACCTCTGAATAACTCACAAGCCTCACACATTAAACAGACTCTCCAGATACCTCCCATTCTGACACACAGACCCTCTACTCTCACAGCCACAGAAAACATGTACTGGAAAACAGATCAACACTTCAGAAAGCTCGTAACATACCCTGATAGCTTAGAATCCTCAAGCCCTACACACAGATACCACAAATATTTTGGGGAATCCATACCCTGAACCCAGAAACCTCTTAAAACCCACAGGACTCACACCCTAGGAATCAGACCACCAAACAGTAAATAGATCTTTCATCCTATACACAAAACTGTATGCAGCACTAAAACCCACACACTGAGAGTATGCCCCCCAAAAGCTAAAAAGACCTCACCCACAGCCAGCCATAGACAACTAAAGAACTCAGGCTAGGCATGGTGGTACACAGCTGTAATTCCAGTACTTGGGAGGCTGAGACAGGAGTATCACAGGTTTGATGCCAGCCTCAACAACTTCATGAGACACTGTTTCAAAATAAAAAATGAAATAGGGCTGGGGTTGTAGCTTGGAGGTAGATTGCCCTTGGATTCAATTCCTGGTGCCAAAAGAAAAAATAACTTGGAACCTCCCATCCTGCACACAAAGTCCTAACCAATTCAGCATCTTTACATCCCAGGACAAGAATCTGTATAGAATTCTGAGACCTCACAACAAGAATCCAGACCCAAAAGATCTCAGAGACCTCCAAAGTTAGGGCATGGATCCCCTAAAGAACTCAGAGGAAGCAAGGGAAAAAATGGAACATAAGAGAGATTCCAGATTAAGAAGGAGAAACCTTAGGTGAGCAAAGAATTTGACTTAACGGAATGTGATTGGGGGAGGGGGGACACCCTAATGCACATGAGATACTTTCACGAACATATCAAAGTCAGTCACTAAACTGAACTTGAGAAGGAGGAAAGGCAAGGGAGTGGGGCGGGAATTGGGGAAGGGTTAAATGAGAAATGTGTGCATGTATGTCTTTATCAGCTTGTACCTAACAAAGATGTATGATTACAATGCACCAATTAAAATAATAAAATTAAAAAATATATTTAAAAAATAAAAATAAAAAAGAACTCAGAGACAACACTTAATTAGCTCACACTAAGAAAGAGAAAACCAGTTCAGAGATCTACCACCCTGTGCAAAGACCCCACACAGATTTACAGACCTCTGAGCCTGAACACAGATCCTCATCCTAATGAAAGACTTGGAATACTGGAAAACAGACCCACAATTCACTTAGAAACCTCATGTCTTGGGCCATTTTGCTGAAGTGCTCAGACAAGCCCTGAAACTGATTTTTTAAAAACTCACCCTTTATGATACAGACACCAAAGAGATCGTGGACCCAGGGCACAGATCCCCATACTGTTCAATGACCTTCAAAAGTCCAGATACACACAATAAAAGACCTCATAAATTGAATACAAACCCATAAGCAAGACAAAGAACTCAACCTGGGCAAAGAATCCTAAAATCTAAGAAACCTGTTACCCTGGGACACAGTATTCCAAGAGTTTCGAAACCTCAAGGTCTAGGACACAGATCCTAAAAATGTTCAGAAACCTTACACTTGAAACACAGACCCTGAAATAGCACCAAGAATTCATACCTTTTTAGAGATCCCAAAACAGCACCCAGACCACACATCCTCAAACCAGAAATACAAACAGAAGCACATCACCAAGCCTGGTTTTACAGTCCCAAAGCACTCACTCACACCCTGAGATCATTTGAGAGGACAGAGACTTCACACTCTGCACAGACACCCAAAGAGCTCATCTACCTCTCATGCTAAGCAAAAATTCCAAGACAAAGGTATGGAGACTCCTCAAAAGACTAGGGATGTGATGGGCATGGTGGGACATACCTGTAATCCCAATACTTGGGAGGCTGAGACAAGAGGATTGTGGATTCGAATCCAGCCTCAGCAATTTAGTGAGACTCTCAACAACCTAGCAAGACTCTGATTTAAACTAAAAAACAAAAAAAGGGCTGAGGGTGTAGCTTGTAGATAGAATGCCCTTGGGTTCAATCTCCAGTTCCACAAAAAATAAGACTAGGAATGGAACCACCATATGAACCAGCTATACCAAGTCCTTGGTATCTTTCCAAAAGAATTAAAGTTAGAATACTATAGTGATACATACCTACTCATGTTTACAGCTGCACAATTCACAGTAGCCAAATTATGGAACCAACCTAGGTGTCCCTCAACAGTAGTAGAGATGGATTATAATAGCTAGAATCGTAGCAATGAGACTTCCTCTATGCTAGGTCTCATTTAAGAGTTCTATACTTGCAGGTAGTGACTCATTCAATCCCTACCTCCCAGGACTCTTCCATCACTCAATGCTACATATATGAGGCACTTCATGAAATCTGCCCAAATTATTGAAAATGACTTATTCCTCTAAAAAATTATGAAAAAATATATGTATAATTCTTTCTTTTGAAACAGGGTCTCACTAAGTTGTGGAGGGCCTCACTAAGTAGCTGAGGCTGGCCGCGAACCCAGATCCTCTGGTCTTAGCCTCCCAAGTACTGGGATTACAAGTACTTTTGATCCATCACACCTGGCTCAAAAGTTTTAATAAATACAATACTTTCCAGAACCTTCTCCATTACAGGTCAGGCATGATTATCATGAAGTTACAGTTGTGACTCACCAAAGTTACATAGAAAATGGTGTATGAATCCACAATCTGCATTTTCCACATTCATATACTGGATAATTTACACCTTGGCCTGTCCTCAGAGGGGCCAGGATCTTTTTCAGCATACCTAGGAACACCCCAGTCTCCCCTCTACCCAATCACTCCCATGTGTTAGAATGAGTGTGTAGCATTATAGAGCACCTGACACATTTAATGTGAACCCCCATCAGTTTACATTTAAGAATCCTCCAAGCCAGGTGTGGTGATGCACACCTGTAATCCCAGGACTCAGAAGGCTGAGACAGGAGGATTGAAGTTGGAGGCCAACCTTGCAGACTTAGTGAAACCCTGACTCAAAATTTAGGAAAAAAAATTCTAGGGATGTAGCTCAGTGGTAGAACTTCCTGGGGTTTCAACCCTTATACCACATGCACCAAAAAAAAAAAAAAAAAAAAAAAAAAAAAAAGACAAGAAGAATCCTCCCAGGCATTTGTTAAATATATCGATTCATATTATCAATATTATCATCCTAGGTTCTCATGAGGAAAGTAGGAATCAGTTTTGGTAACAAATATGCCAGGTGATTTAATGCAAACTGACCACAACCTACATTCAGCAAAATGATGCAGCAGGTGATTGGATTATATTTAGGTAATTCTCTGTCATAGCTGTATAGCGACTACAAGAATTCCTGAAAATAAGGCCAGATTCTGATTTATCACATTTCTGGTGGGGCCCAAGAATTTGCATCCCTAGTAAACTGCCAGGTGATGTTAAGACCATACGTGAAGTTGCTAGGTTAAAGGATTGTGCTCAGGAATCCTGGCTTGGAATTCTGGGGTTTCACTAAGGCTCAGCTAGAAAGAACGCTCCCAGTCATATCCTCCAATGGGATAACCACAGGGAGTTTCTGGCAGTCATGCCAAGTGTTGCCCATTCTGCATCCCTCTGGAAGCATGACCTTTCCACCCAGGACATATAATGACTTCCTCATAACACAGAGTGTCATTATTCCCAGGCAAAAAAAATCAAACAACTGACTATCTTGCCCTTGTCAGCACTGTGTTGTCAGCAATAGACCAATGGAGATTGCCTCATGTACTGTGCCCACTCCTTTGCACCAATAGCAATGAGGAGTGGGAGCAGCTGGTAAACTCAGAGGTACCACCATGGCTGAGGGATGATGAAAGATGTGTGGCTTGAATTAGGAACTAGATGTGCCCCAAAGGGCAAAATCTTTGAAACCAGATGAGGAATTGGACAGGAAGTAAGAAAGGGATGGAAAAGGGAAACATTTCACAAAGTGAAGCAAAACTTCTTTATTCTCACCATTATATCCAGGGCTACTTTAAAAAAAACTATTATACAAGTAATGCATATTTATTGGAGGAGGAGAAGAAAGAGGGTGAAGCAGCAAGGAAGACCAATTAAAAACTTATCTATAGTTATATAATGTAATACTGTTAATAGTTTAGAATGAAATTCTTATGAGTACATCTGTGTGAATCAGGGGTACTGCGGATTGAACCCAGGGGCATTCTACCTCTGAGCTGTACTCCTAACCCTTTTTATTTTGAAACAGTATCTCCCTAAATTTTTGAGGATCTCACTAAATTTCTGAGGCTGGCCTTGAACTTGATATTCTCCTGTCTCAGCCTCCCAAGTACTGGGACTAGAGGTATGCAACACCATGCCTGGCTATCTGCATTTTTTGTGTGGTACTGGGGATAAAACCCAGGGGCCTTCTACTTCTGGGCTACATCCTTAGACCTATTTTATTTTTTATTTGGAAACAGGGTGCCACTAAGTGTTGGGAGAGGTGAAGCTGCTGCGCCCTAAAGATGGCGACTGGAGGAAGTACCTCAGTGCAGTAAACAACTCCTAATAAGGTGTTGTGGTAAGACAGCAATGTCAGCTTATGTGCAGGCTAGCTTTCCTGACCAATTGGAGCTCAGATACAAGTCAGGTCCTGATTGGCCAGAAGCAGACATATAAGCCTCTGTTGTTCTGGGTTTGGGGGCCATTACCTGCATGAAGATCCTGTAATCTATACAGCATAAGCAATCCTGAGTAAAGCTTTTCGCAAAAGGAACCTGTTGTCGTGTGTTTTCTCCGCTGGACGGACTGCAAGCGCACGACAAGTGGTGGCCCGAACGGAGAGCACTTTTTTCCTGTACGAGGTTCCAGAACTGCGTGAAGTCAGGGCAATCAATCGGAAAGGGCCGGTAAATAGGGGCCCTGAGCTAAGGTTCCTGGAATAAGGACGATTTTAAGGTTCGCGGAAGGCGACGATCATGGGTAATTCCCCTAGTTGCCCCGTACGGGATGCTCTTAAGGAGTCACTGAAAACAAGGGGCCTTAAGCTCATCAGTGGGGCTACCAGCTGAGTGCGTCATGTCACTCCACCCCCGTGTCCCTTGGGAAGATCTGAGACTAGGGCCAGTAGCGGCCCTAACAGGGCTCTCCCCCAGCGCGGGGAGGTGAGTTCCCGGAGAGTGGGGCTCCACGCGAGGGCAGACTGGACAGGAGATGCCGCGGCCCGCCCCTCCGCGGAGCGGCCCGGCGGATGTCTCCCTAGCTGGAGCTTGGAATAGACTCAGAGCCGGGCGCGGTGGCGCGCGCCTGTAGTCCCAGCTACTCGGAAGGCTGAGGCAGGAGGATCGCTTGAGTCCAGGAGTTCTGGGCTGTAGTGCGCTATGCCGATCGGGTGTCCGCACTAAGTTCGGCATCAATATGGTGACCTCCCGGGAGCGGGGGACCACCAGGTTGCCTAAGGAGGGGCGAACCGGCCCAGGTCGGAAACGGAGCAGGTCAAAACTCCCGTGCTGATCAGTAGTGGGATCGCGCCTGTGAATAGCCACTGCACTCCAGCCTGGGCAACATAGTGAGACCCTGTCTCTTACTCTCCCCCTGGTTCCAGTTTTCTGGGTCTCTGACCATACCATGTTGAGAAAAGGTCGGGAAAGATCTAGGTGCATTTTCTAAGGCAGGACAAATAAGACCCAAAACAAAGGGACTATGGAAGATCATTAAACATTGTTTAGAGGATAAGGATTGTCAATCTTCATTACAAGCTGCAAAAAAGATTTGTCATTTGTTTTTATTTTACATAGTCTTTATCAGGTTTTTAAACTAATGCTATTGTTTCATTGTAGAGAGATATTCTTCTTTTTTTTAAGTTCTGAAATTATTTTTCTTGTTCTAAGTTCTGGATTTATTTTAGACATGGGAATTCATTCTTCTTTAAATGTGTGGAGGAATTCCT
>PVLC010015678.1:0-36914 GCA_004027655.1 Graphiurus murinus
AGAGAAAGTGAAAGAAAGGAAGAAAGAACAACTAACACCATGGTGGAGGAAAAAATGAAAAGGGAAGGGGGTGTTTATATTAATAACCACATTCTGCCCAAGTGCTAAGCACTGGAATAATAAAATAAGCATAATTCCATTTCTGGTTTGTTGCTTTTTCCTTTTCTTAACTTGAACGAATCATGAAGTTCTATCATTAAGGGGGAAAATCTGCCTCTTAAAAATAGCTTAGAGATCATTTTACATGAGAGTGTTTACTGGACTACATCAAGAGATTTGTTGAAATTGCTTTCAAAGTGAAGACAAAATAATCGAGATTTATAAGAGTAAATGGAAGTAAATTTTTAAATGCAAGGAAAAGGGGGCAGTGTAATGTCTCCCAAGCCATCACCCAATCAGTTAAGCATGAAGAAACAGAATTCAAACTTTATGTTTTCTGAAAATAATGTTTAAATAAGCCATATGAATATCCTCAAGGCATAAAAAAGTTGTATCCTTTTATAAAGCATGCCCCTGGAGATTTACATCTTGCTTTCCTGATGTATAAATAGGAATATGTGCCCTGTTTTTTAAATCTTGTTAAATTATTTAATCTTCATTACTACATACACCTGAGATAGTTACTCATTTATTCAAATGATAGTTATTTTCCTAGGGTAACTCTAAAAATTCACTTGTGGCTATTGTTTAAGTAACATGTTGAATAACTCAGCAACACTTCATTCCTTTTGGTGTGTAAAAGAAAAAAATTCATGCCAGATGATATCATCCTTTCACCTATTTTCTCTATGTGATAATCCCCAATGCCCTTTTAATAAATGTCCTTGCTTGGAATCTTACAACAATTATATCATAAATTCTTTGTCAAATGATGCAATAGGAGAGAATTTACAAGTCAGCCTGCAGAATGTGCTCAGTATCCAATCAGACTGTACAGTTCATGGACCACAGAAGGCTTGTATGCTAGAACGTCAACCAGGGGAGTGATGTGGGTGAAGTTCTCCCTTGAGATTACTTACATGGGGCTGATCCAGTCAAGGATTAATAGTATTCAACCAACATGGGCTTGATGTTGGGCAACATTTCAAAATGGAGATCTATCAGTAAATGGAATAGTCTCCCAAGGGAACTAATGAGAGTATAATTGCTTTGCTCATTTAAAACTGAGCCAGACAAAGCCTTTCTGGAAAGAACCATGATATTATGCCAGGGTGATGGACTACATGACTCGCAAGGGCTCTTCCATCTCTAATTTTATGACATGAAAAATAAAGAAACACATTAAAATTAATGCATTTTAGCACATATCCATCTATCACCCCAAAATAATTCATAGCTGAAAGAAAGGGACAAATAACAATTTCCAAAATCTATTACTAATCATAAGAAAGCACGAATCATCGGAAATAACTTTTCTAAGAGCAGCCACCACCTAATTCATGGCACCTTTGATTAACAGTTGGGGAAACTGCCAGAAAGCAAACCTCACAGCTGGTGTGCCTTCCAAGATTCTGTTTAATAACAGAGCCAGTGTTCTTTTGGAAGAAAAGAAAAAGAATTTCAGTTTTTCATAAGCTCTCTGCCACTGTTGTCATCTCACTGTTTGTTATCATAGCAATATTTCACACAAAACAAAACTCAGATGTCATTGGATATAAAATCCATTCAGTGGTTCTCTAAGTGTGGTCTTGCAACCCCTGACTCTCCCAAGGCTCTATCATTGGGGCCATAAAATCAAAACTATTGTCATAAAGATATGAAATAATATTTGCATTTTTCACTGTCATTCTCTAAAAATAGGCTACACGATATATCCACAATTATTAGAAAGCCTATTAAAATACATATCTTTATGAGGGATGATTTTTTCATATACTTAATCAAAACAACATATCACAATAAATTGAACACAGAGGCAGATAGGAGAATATACTTTTTTTGATTAAGCTAAAGTGATTTGCAAAACTGTTCACTATTATAATTTTTGGAGAAAAATATTTTTCATTAAAATATGTGATATACGACAACATATAATCACTTATTTTTAAATCCATTAATATGGTAAATATACTTACATTTTAATTTCTAATACAGTAAATATCAATACCTATAACCTACGTAAACAAAGTTTTAAAAATTTTTTTAAATGTTTGAATAATGTTTAAAGTATAAAGGAACTCTAAAGCCAAAAAGCTTAAGAATCACTAACCTCAACAGTTAACAAATTCTAGATTCATTCTATGTGTCCTGGTGGGCATTGTTGTATTCCTCTTCTCCTTTCTTTTAAGCTAAGTTTCTAGAAATTTGTCTGTATTTAGTGGATCTACTTCGGTATATCCCAAACTTTTTGTATTTACCTCCCTTATTCCCATAGAGACTTTTATCACTGTGCACCATGCTATATGCCTGTAATTCTAGCTACTTAGGAGGCTGATACAGGAGGATGACAAGATTGAGGCCAGCCTCAGCAACTTAGCAAGACTCTATCTCAAAGTTTAAATAAAAAAATTTAAAAGATCTGGGAAATTTAGCTTTGAGGTAGAGTACCTCTTGGTTCAATCTCCAGTACTAGGGGGAAAAAACCCAAATGAGGCTTTATTCCCCTCAAAAATCTACTCAAATTTCTTTTAAGAGATAATAGAGTGGGAGAAGATTTTTGTCAGTTACTCTACATATAGAGGTCTAATGTCTAGGATATACAAAGAACTCAAGAAAATCACAGCTAAGAAAGCAAACAAGCCAATCAAAAAATGGGCAAAGGATCTAAATAGACACTTCACAAAAGAAGAAATACAAATGGCCAATAAATGTATGAGGAAATGTTCCACATCATTGGCAATCAGGGAGATGCAAGTCAAAACTACCTTGAGATTTCACCTAACTCCAGTCAGAATGACAATCATAAAAAACAGGAACAACAACAACTGCTGGCGAGGATGTGGAGAAGTGGGAACTCTAATACACTGTTGGTGGGATTGCAAACTTGTGCAATCACTGTGGAAAACAGTATGGAGGATCCTCAGATGAATGGGAATGAACCTACCATATGATCCAGCAATACCACTTCTGGGTATCTACCCAAAAGAATGGAAACCAAACTATCAGACTGATGTATGTGCATCTATGTTTTATAGCTGCACAATTCACAATAGCCAAACTATGCAACCAGCCAAGATGTCCATCGAGAGATGAATGGATTACAAAACTATGGGATATGTACACAATGGAATTCTACTCAGCCATAAAGAAGAACAAAATCATGTTATTTGCAGGGAAATGGAGGCAACTGGAAAACATTATGTTAAGGAGATTAGCCAGTCACAAAGAGTAAAAAAGCATATGTTCTCCCTAATTTGCGGATGCTAGGGAGAAGATGGGACATAAGAGGGTCTCCAGATGAAAACGGAGAGACCCTCGAAAGCAAAGAAGTTGATTTAGCCGAGGGGGTTGGATGGGGGCGGGGGGGACACTAATGTGTATCAATGTCACTCACTAAACTGAACTTGAGAGGGAAAGAGGGCAAGGGAGCAGGGTGGGAATTTGGGGAAGGGGTCAAATGAGAATTGTGAGCACATGTATCGTTATCAATTTGCACCTAACAAAGATGTATGCTTACAATGTATGAATAAAAATAAAAATTTAAAAAAGAGATAATTAATTATCTTTGTTTTACTTATGTAGCGGTCAATTCTTACTCCAAATGTAAATCGCATTATCATTTAACAGCTGACCCTTTCTTTTTCTCCCACTTAGACTTCAGTACACCACTTTCTCTGGGTTTTCCATCTGCAGTCCAGGCCATTTTAATTTACAGTACTAACTCCTTTCTTCTTGATTATGGCTTAGCTTACATTGTTACAAGGCTCAGTCTTTGATTCACTTTTCTTTATTCTATCTTTAGAGTATCCAGTTAAACCCATGACATTCATTATAATCTACATGCAATAATTTTAAGTGTATCTCCAGTTATGACGTTTTTATCTCCAAATTCCTACTTTGACAACCTATAGCACATTGTCACTTAAATATCTAAAAAGATATTGCAATGACAAGGAGCCCCAAAAGGAATTCATGATTCTGTTTTCATCCAAGCTTCCTCTTCCCTTTTCCTCACTTTATCAAATGGTATTCCAGCTTTCTCTAATGCTTAAGCCTAATACCTAAATGTTACCCTGGTATCTTCTCTTTCTGTTACATCCAATATTTCAGCCATCAAGAAGTTCTATTGTCTCCATCTTAAAAATATGTTCCAATCTAAAAATTTCTTATCAACTCTTCATTATTATCCTGCTGGAAACCACCTTATCTCCTGCCTGTACCATTCACTCAATTGTCTCCTTCCTCATTTCCTATTCCCTCTTTTGCCATCTCACCATCTCAACTTCATAGCAGGAATAATCTGTTCAAAATGTATATCAAATGCTGGCACATGACACTTCAATCAATGAGGACTGCATAAATGATGGCGGTCCCATAAAATTATAATAGAGCTAAAATATTCCTGCTGCCTAGTGATGTTGTGGCTGTCATAACATCATAACACAATGCTTTACTCATCTATTTGTGGTGATACTGATATATATAAACAAGCCTACCATATTGTCAATAATATAAAAGTAGAGCACATATAATTATGTATCATACATAACACTTGATAAGATAATAAATGGCTATGTTACTGGTTCAAATATTGACTATACTGAACATCTAATTGTTATTTTAGAGTATACTCCTTCTACTTATGAAAAGGAAAGTTTACGTGCTACTGTAAAACATTATGCTACATTAACACCAGTTTTAGTCTCATACGCTTATATATCTCATGTCTACTGTGTCTCTTGATTGCATCGAGAGACATGTCATGTGATTAATTATACCCTCTAGGTTTTTATATAAGTACACCTACCCTCTAGGTTTTTATATAAGGACCTTCACACAATGGCAAAATCAACTAACACATTTCTAAGAATGCATTCTCATTGTTAAGCAACACATGACTGTACCACCATCCCATCCTCCAACCAAACCCCTCAAATTTTTTCCCATGACAAGCAATCTGCCCATGCCTATCTCCCTCCGTTATCTACTAACTCTCTCCCTTACTGATTCTGTCCTAGCCACATTAGTCTAGCTGGTGTCCTTCAAGTAGATCCATCTTGCCAATTTTCAGGATGTTCACACTTGTAGTTCACTACCAATGTCCTTGCCTTCTATCCTTGCATAGCTTGTTCTCCAAAACCATGCATGTTCCAATTTATGTCATTTCTTTGGAAAGTTTTTCCTCTGATTACCTTATCAAAATATGCACCTTTATCCTGCTGTATTTTCTTCATTATATTTATTATTATCTGAAAATGTACATTTAGTTATTTCTGCATTTACTGTTATTCTGAGTCTCCAAAGGGCAGATATTTTGGCTCTATCTCATTTCCTTGAGCCAGGAACAAAGCCCAAGCCCTAGTGAACATGTAATAAATAATAATGGTAATACTACTGTATACATCTATTTCCATGAATAGGATCTAAGCTTCATCATGGAAAAAAAATCCCTGTGTCTTATTCATTTTTATACGCAGGGTTGAACACAATGTCTGGTATGTAGCACATACTAAAGAAATGTTGGATAAATGAAAGAAATAATGTTCACAATTGAATGTGTAGTGTTTATAAAACACGGTGATATCCCCAGCCCAGCTGGTAAACACAATAACTCTACACAATAGATAAAAATTGTTCCTGCTGTTTATTTGAAAATATTTGCCCTGTGTCCCATAAGTAGTTAGTATAAGAAAGAGGATATCCTGGAAAACTACTTTTTCTTATTCTAAATCCCATGGTCTTTTCTTCAGAAGTATTGTAATAAATGAGCAGATGAATTCTCTACAAGTTAGAAAATTAAACACAAGGAACCCAAAATATGTTTTTCTAGTAATTATCCTTTATTCTACATTCTGGAATGATAAGAATTTTTTTATACAAGTTGACTGTACCTCTGAGGTTACTGAATAAATAAAAAGTAGCCAAAACTGAGAAACTCAAATAGATTTTTTTAAGTTTTCTAAGTTTATAGTCATACTTTGGAGGGCTCATGTGGTATGATTTTTTTAAAAAGTGGTTACTTATTTTCTATGATATATGAATTGCTTAAAATCTAGTTGAGCCATGAAAGTATGACAGAATTAGTTCCCAAAGTAGCCAGGCATGTTTTAAGTCTATGCAGATTTCGTTTGTGTGTATATCATAGGAAGTGGTTATGCTAAACATATTAAATCTCTGACCTCATCCCATCCCATTAATATGTTAAACTTGAGCCTTCCCATAACCTCCTGAGACAGCAGCTTTCTCAGGTGAAACATAGGACATTTTTTTCTTACTTTCTGTTTATCTGAAACAGACTTTATTCAGGATCTGGAAAAAATCAATTTAGTTTTTTTTTGTTTGTTTGTTTCTTTGCTTGTTTTTACCTTTCTTAGGGAGAGCTTTGCCAAACATGGACTAATAGCATCATCCGTGTTGGTGGGTGGGGCACTCAGCACTGTTTTTATCAAGAAAAGCACACATAGACTATGGAGCAGATAGAGTGGGAGTTTCTTCACACCCTGGCATTTGGGAGCATGTGACCTAGGATTGAGCCAGATAGACAGTGGTAGGATGCTCAGTATGTTGCTATGATTTTTGCATCTCAATGTCTGTGTGTGTATGCGTGTGTGTGTGTGTGTGTATGTGTGTGTATGTGTGTGTGTGTACGCAGGCGCGCGCACGCACTTAAGCATGCACACGCACACACATGACTTCCCGAAAACTCAGATTTGGTTTCAGTGTGTTCACTTTTGGGAAATGTAAATAAGATTAAATCTCTTGGGCCTTGCTTCATGCAGCGTGGACAGACTTCTGGCTTGAATTTTCCTACAGCGTTTGTTCTTTGAGTTTAGAAGCCCTTAAGCATTTGGTGCACTTAAAATAAATCAAACAATAAGTAAATAATTTGAATTCATCTGCCTGTTTTTCAGATTCTTCAATAGGAAGCCTATGGTTTTTAAAATAAAAGCATTAGTGTTCCAGCATAAGTCTTCTGTAGTATGTTCTCATAGCCTCAGAAACAGGATTGGAGAAGATTAGGAAGATCATGTGCTTCCTTTCATGTCCTCAGAGTCCCAAAGAGGAGAAACAGAAACAGGATAGTTCCTTCCACAATGTGGAATAAATTAAATTTTATGCAACATTTTTATAAATTTCAATTGAATATTACCTATAATTCTAGCTTATTCCTTAAAACTAAGTGTTCAGAAGATATTTACATTTAGGAAGACACTGGTACAAAATCCTAAACAGAATCAGGAAGACAAGACTCTGCCTTCAAAGCATCCTCTCCCTAACCCTCAAGTCTACCCAAAGCATGTATCTTTTTAACCTCTGAAATTATATACCAGCCTGGAGCCTGGCTCCTACAAGGCAGGAAATGGCTCATATGCAGCATCTAAAGGAGAAGGTTAAAAACAAAAACAAAAAAAAGGCACAAGTATTGTTTCTTTTTTTTTTTATCTGATACTTTATAAGATTTATTTGGAAGCAGTATTGGATTGTGTCTTTTGTTTTGTTTTAAAATTGCCTGTTCCCAAATGAATGGTGAGCACTGAGTTGAGGTGAGGACAAGTTGGCTGTCAGCCTGCAGGCACTTCCTTTTTATGCCCAAAGGGATTGATAGAAGGATTTGGAATTCCTCAGATCTTTAGCTTGGATACCATAGGTGGAGCCCAGGCAAACTGCAATTCAGCTGATGGTTGCTAATTAAATGTTTGCCTAGTGACCTCAAGGGCCCAGACTATTTTACAGGGGAAGAAACAATACCCCCTGAGATAACTGGGGAAGTGGTGTCTGGAAAAGCTTGCTAGAAACTGGAGACGCGGATTTGTTGCACATTTCTCTCTACAAGAAAAGAGGCTAGTCCTGGTTGTCGGATCAAAAGAAGGCATCCTTCAGCCTCAAGTCTACCCATAGTGAAGGGGCAGAATTGAGGAAAAAGTCAAAATAGTTCTACTGAAATTAATGAACTGCAGTCAAGTAAATTCAGTCAAGCTATTGAGATTTTCTTTAAGTGGGTAGTTAACAAAAGTTTTCAAAGTGATGAGTTTGGGTTCATTCTCCTTTAGATTGAAGCATAAACATCAGTTCTATTTCTTATTTTTTAGGTGACAGATCCAATTGTCTGTATTTATTGAATATAATACAATGTTTTGAAATATATGTGTATGCTTGTATACACCAGCACACACACACTATATATATATAGTTATGTGTATATAGTTAACTATATATATATATGTATATAGTGTGTGTGTGATAGTTAACTATGTATATATAGCTAGCTATATGTATATGTAAAACTATATATTATATATGTGTGTGTATAGTCTGTGTGTGTGTGTTTGTGTGTGTGTGTGTGCTGGTTAAAGCTAGTTAATTAACAAATACTTAAACATCAGTTCCAATCCTTCCATAGTTAGCTCCCAAACTGATGCAATTGGGCTGGGTCAGTGCCTGTTTACATCAGAGTAATAATTATTGATAGCAACCTCTTTTACTCTCAAAAGAGTCAGAGTTTTGATAACAAATTATATGGTCACTCTTTCAGTGACCAATGACTTACAGTACTTCAGATCGTTTCTAGTAATATATTATAATTCAATAATTAGGGAGGCACTGGCAAGTCTAGTGAGTCTAATTGTATCAAAAACTTCTTAAAGGGCTAACCAGAGTGAAAAATCCAACAGTGCTTTAGAAATTAGTCATAGTTAAGTAGGAACCCAAAACAAATTAACTCAGTCATAAGGTTGCCAAAATAAGTTCATAAGTTTTCTTAAATTGAATAAATAGAAGTCTAATGTCCCAAGCCAGGGAAGATATTGCTATTTGTTCTTTGTGTTTTCAGATTGCACTTCAAGAGCAGTATATTCCTTCTCAACATACATGGGAGAAGCATTAATAATTTGAAGCAATTTCAGAAAACAACCACCAGGAAAGAACCATTTTAGAAAGCATAAGTGGTATTGTGAAAGAGCTAACAAAAGGTACCCAAAAGGAAAAAAAAAAGGCTCTCAAGCCCTGCTAAATGTCTTCAAATATTTAAAGACGTATCATGTGAAGGAGGGTTAACTTATTTTGTGTATCTTCAGGTTAAGTATTAAAAAGTTAAGTAGTAATAAACATCTGTTCATTATAGGAGAAGAATTCCTAACCAACCTTCCAAAAATGGAATGAAATATCTTCAAAGATAATAAACATTGATTTAAGTATTCAAGTGCAATCTAGATAATATCTTAATAGGGAAATAGGATGAATTACTGCATCATGTAGGAGCTAAGACTAAAAAATCCTAGACTCCTAACTCTGTATATTATCATTCTAATAAAATAGTGGGCAGATAATTCAGGAGCATCCCCTACCAATGGCATTCATCATCATCACTATGTCTATATTTTGAATTGTCCTTTGAATTTTTCACCATCCTTTATTTCCAGTAGATATAATAACATTATTCAATTATTTTTTTCAACCTATCAGTTATCAGTACCATTGTCTAAATCTTGGGAGTGCATTAGAAATGTAAATTCCTGAGCTCGTCCTACTGCAGTTCTACATTACCAAAATCTCTAGGGAAGGTACCCATTAAATGATAAGAGACACAAATTCTGAAATGGTCTATAGTCTGGATTTGTCTGCACATCAGCAAATAGTACTGACTGGGAACCTCAAAAGATTCTGAAGTCATTTTTATCCTCGAAAGCTAGAAACAATTAAATTTGACTCAAACATTATTATTAATGCCCCTTGTTTTGAGATTGTATAAGATCCTTCAGAATGCATATGAGGAAAATCGAACCCTAAAAGGAAAATTACTGGCTCAAATAACTCAAAATTGGAAATGACACAGCTGGATTCAAACATGATTCTGAGAGTTCACTGTCATCAGGGTCCTATTTCTTCCTCCTCTTTCTCTGCTGACTTCACTCTGTCTGACTGCATTCTCTACTTGATTTTTTATATGACAGCAAGATGTACAAGGAATGGCCTCCTGCATTCCGTCAGCTCAAGTTCACTGAGAAGCACTGAGCTCAGAGAAGTTCTAGAGAAGATACTGATGGATCTGACTTGGATCACCTGGAGACAGAGGGCTGAGTGTTTATCCCATTCCAGCCATGTGGACTCAGAATTATCAAGAAAGGGTGTCTGGGCAACTGCATGCCAACGACAAAGGATAATAAACTATACTAAAGAAGGAAAACAAAGGAACTACAATATTTTTCTACTTTATTCTCTAATAAATTGGTTTTTTTCATGATGCTTAGCGACTTAACTGAGGCATGGGTTCATGCTATAAATTTATAATCTCTGCCAGAAACTATCACAATGCATTAGGAAAATCCATAGTCTGTGAATAAAATCCAGTTTTATCATAAAAATGTGACTTAATGTTGTGTACAACTCATCACTAGTTCATACTACTCATTGTCCTAACTTGGAAAGTTCCTGATAGGAGTGTCTCTTCACCCTGAACCCTTCTGGGCTCTCCTCCAATTTACTCATTAATATGATTGAGTTGCTAATCTAGATTAAAAGGTTCCTCCAGAAAAGACAACAGTTAAATTCTACAGACAATACAAATATCGAAGTATGAATCACATATAATTGAGGTGAAAAGGACTTTTTCTAACCCCTAAGGTTTGGGACTTAACTCCCTGATCTAAAGCCAACAGGATCTGAGTACATAATTTTTTATTATAAAATCCTCAAAAACTAAGGTCAGGTTTAATTCAAATGAAATTATCATTTCTTAGAAGTTCAGTAGATTTTATTTAATTCACTTTCTTGATTTTCATATAACTGATTAATTCCCTTTTCAGTTGCTTTTCTGGCTCCCTATGCCTGCCACCTTTTTATAAATTCCTTTGATTGGTTCATTAAGTTAACAGCTAGTTTTTGCCCTGAACATCCAGCTCTTAGGAGAACCCTGGTTATCTTCTCCCTCAACAACTTAATTGGAGACAAGGGAATTCTGAGATACTCTCATTTCAGGGATCTTTAAAAACCCCCAAAGAAAAGAGATTTTAATAGACTTAACTTCCTGCTATCAAAGAGAAGTGATACCTCTGTTCTCCATAAGAGAAATGTCACGTATGTTTTGAACTTTCCTACATCCACTCCAAAACAGAGTAGTTTGTCATTAACAAAACAGATAACAGAGAGATGTCTTTTATTTTACAGAAGAAGAAAGAAGAGAGAAAGGAGGGAAGGAAATTTTCAAAGTAAAGTAATAAATATTTCCAAGACAAATGCTCAGAAATTGAATATTGGGCAGTATGATTATCATCAGCAGAAATAATTGTCTGTAGAATCTATACTTTTATATGCTATACAATCAGAAAGTCTTCCATTAGATTTTCATGGAATACCTTACCATAATCACTTTAACTAGAAAGTAATAACTTATCTCACAATATCACTTAACAAATGCTATGCAACCTTTTCATACCCCCTAACGTGTTTGCCAAACAGTTACTCTTCCTAGATAATTGGTCTTGTTGCAAAATCTTGGAGCTGCCAAGGGAAGTGGCATCCTGTGTCTGTGGAATGTTAATACTACAATCTTTTCCCTGCTGCCACTGCAGTTCTCAAGGGATCAGGCTTATTTTTTTTTTCTTTAATTTATTTGGGAAGTGTTGAAGTCAAAGAAAGGAGCTTTTTTTTTTTTTTTTTTTCACCAATCCATTTCCTGTATTTAATTATTTGACACAGTTGACTCATGGCTGTGTAATTATCTCTTGGAGTGTTTAACATTAATGTAAAATGGTACTGTATTTCCAAGCCAAATGGAATTTTTATGAGGCCATACAACCCTTCTTGGCTTTACTTTTTGTTTAATGGTCATGCTGTAGCAAACAGCAATGTGCAATATGAACAGTTAAACTATCCTCTTAATTATTGCATCTGGTTTACCATATCCTGCCCATCTAGTATGTTTTAATTGAAGGGCAGAAAAGATCTCTGGTTGATCATTGATGGTTTTAAATTGGCGCATAATGATAATGCTGAGTTCTGGAGGGAGTTCTTCCTAAATCTCAGCATATGTCTTTATGTTAAACAATTAAACCACATCTGGAAAGAGAAAGCAGATCAGTACATTCCTCAGTGGACTCTGAGAAAACTGATTCAGTGGGCTGAACACTTGTTAAAAAAAAAAAAAAAAAGGAGGGAGGGAGAAAAGAGAGAAGGGAGGGAGAGAAGGGAGGGGGAGGAGAGAGAACCTTGAACTGAACAGAATTTGCAGGTTTTTTTTTTTTTTTTAAGGAACAGGTGTTTGAAGGAAAATTCTCACAATGAAATAAATAGTTTTATATTGGCAAGGGCATTTAAGCAATAATGAGGAGATTTCATGCATTTTTATGCAAAAGCACCAGGGGGAATTAGTAACAAAAGAATATAAAGATCTTATTTCGAGAAAGTATATTATTATTAGGATTTGCCAAGTCCCATGTATGAGGTAGCTGAACAAGGAACCACTTAGCATTTAAAAGAGAATCTAGGTTATGTTTAGAAAGGGTTAAGAGCTATTCACATAGCCTGAGGCGAATCAGACTAAAAGTCACCCTTGGGTACAGGAGAGTGAAGGAGAACTTTCATCCACACAAGGTTGGTTTGGACCCCAGTCTCCTTGATGGGCCATTGCCAACGTCGTCTCTTAGCTGCCCCCAGTTTCTCACCTTGAATCCTTCTAACACTCTCCACGGGGATGCCAAAGGAGATGTCCTCTGGAAACATGCCTTTATCACATCACTTCCCTGCTGAAAACTCATCAACAGCTTCCCACATTTTGCCTTTACTATAAAATCTAAATAAATTTGTCTGACAGTCAAACTCTCCATAATGCTCTACACGATCTTCCCACTTATTTCTCTACTAATCCCATAGGAATCTTCTCTTCTAGCCTAACTGGTTTATTCTTATTCCCCAAAACTTTTTGTCTTTTCTGCTACTTCACTGAAATCTCCTCTGATTTTGAAACCCAACTCTCTAGCCAATTTTTTTTTTTTTTTTTTTTTTTTTTGTAGCGAGGATGGAACCCCGAGGCATTCTACCTCCAAGCTACACCCTCAACCCTATTTTGTTCTTTTTATTTTGAAACAGGGTCTCGCTAAGTTTCAGAGAGCTTTACTAAGTTGCTGAGGCTGGCCACAAACCTGTGATCCTCCTGTCTCAGCCTCTCAAGTACTGGGATTAAAGCATGTGCCACCATGCCAGGTTCAAAACTTTTCTAACCATACCAACTTAAAGTGACTGTCTCATTTCTTTTATATACATAAAATACATATATATGTATGTATATATATGTATTTTTTTTATTGGTGCATTGTAATCACACTTCTTTGTTAGGTACAAGCTGGTAAAGGCATACATGCACACATTTCTCAAATGGCAAATGTTCAACAAATATTCTTTCAATAGCTGAAACATGCAATATATTATTAAATTTAAAATTAAATTGATTTTACATAAAAAATTAAATGTTTTCTTAATTAAAACATGTGTTCTCATAAAATGTATCTGGTGTTTTTTTCCTTGTTCCTCCTCATTAGAACTTCAAAAACTCTAGAGATTTTCTGAGTGATAAGAATTTCTTATCTATGCTGATGAGGTGAGTTTTGATGGACCACTAGGTATCATCGAGATGGCATGACCACCAGAAGGACCAACTGATGCTTAGTAGACTAGACCTTTGTGTCCTTCCAACCTCTGGAAAAATAGTGGTTCAATAGGTTGATTCAGTTGTATGCTCATCTATTTAATTAAGCATATCTGTGTAGTTAATCCACAATAAAAATTCTGTATACCAAAAACTAGTGGAGCTTCCTGGCTGGCAAACTCTGATGTGTTGTGGGTAGGGAGGTAGTAACCCCTGACTCCACAAGGAACAGGCAGGACAGATCCAAGGCCATGACCCCAGATCTCATCCTAGGTATCTCTATTTGGCTAATTCTGAGTTGTGTTCTTTATACAAGTACTATAATTATAAATTTAGCACTTTTGGTGAGGACTATGATTTATTATAATGAATTGTTGAACCTGAGAGAGTTATGGGAAGCCCTGTATTTGTAGCTGGTCTTTTTGAAATTAAACAATTAAAGAAAATTTATACACACAAAGAATAAACAAAATAAAGTGATTCTCCCCCTTCTCCTGGATATCCCTGGAACACAACTGTGTATAGCATTCATTTGCATTACTTGGTTTACTTCTATTTTGTTGTTGTTTCATATGAAGATAAGTGCTAAAACAGTATAAACTTTATTCAGTCCAGAATTTTGCCTCATATATGGGTATTCCCATTCCTCCACAACTATTCCATATTCTTTCACATAGTATGTGTACCTTATAAGGTAATTGATGATTCAAAATATTACATTTACTCTTAAAATTAAATCCCACTTCTGAGATACATTGAGGTGTATACTAAAATTCATTTGCTAGGGTTGCTTTAACAAAACACCAGAGAATGAGTAGCTTAAGCAGCATACATTCATTTTTTATCCTTATGGAGGCTTTAAGTTCATGATCACAGTTTCTTCTGAAGCCCACTTACCAGGCTTGAAGACGGCTACGGCTACCTCGTATTGTGGGAGGTCTTTCCTATTTTTGCATATACCTGAATATACTCACACTGTCCACACATCCCTAGTGTCCCTCTGAGTGTCCTAATCTTCTTTTAAGGATATCAGCCAGATTGGACTAGAGCCCACCTTAATGACCCTAATTTGCACTTAATTACCTCTTTAAAGGCACTATCTCAGTACCATTCTGTGGTACTGTGGATTCAGTCTTAAACTGGGGATGAGAGACCTAAATGGGGGGAGGGGGGTACAATTCAGCACACAATATAAACTGTACACAAACTGAGTTTTTTATTCTATTGAGTAGAGATGAAGTAGGCTTTGGCACATTTCAATATAGTTGCACTTGTCAAAAAGTAAGATTAGAGAGGAAAAGTCTAATGAGTCACAAAATCAATAGCTGTCGACTTTGAATTCTAAATCTGAACCTTTAGGGGTTTCCATTCTCTCCCCTTTTCTCTTCACTGGATTTGTTTCTGTATTTTTTCATATAGCCATTGCACTCATGTTTTTGCCTTCAATTCTCTAGTACCAGATCTCATTTTTGAGAAAATAAAGTAATTAAAATTAAAATTTAAATAATTGTGTCAGTTAAGTGACTTTAGTTGTAACCGGCATTAACCAAACTAAACTTTCTTAAATATAAGGATAATTTTTACTTCATTAATTTAAAAATATTTTAATTTAAAAATAAAATGAAGCTGAACTTCAGGTTTGTATTCAATTCACTTGAGATTCAGTATCTCCAGTAAGGGCACTGGACCTGTTTTCTGTTTGTCTTTCTCACAGCTTTTTTTCCTTTGAGTTTTCTGCATTCTCTGACATCACTCATTGTGTAGTAAGAAGTTGTTCTTGTGCTTTGGTATATGTTGTTCCAAGTTCAATGTTAGTGAAAAAAGAAGTTAATGTTGTTTTCTGGTAGCAATTTCCTATGGTCCAAAACTTTTTCTTACTAGAACAGCTTGGGATATGTCTCTATTCCTGAACCAATCCCTAAGGTAAAGAAGACATGAAGTGTTAATCACTGACCCCTGGTTATGGGTATGGAACTTCCACTGATGCACAGAAACTGAGAGTAGAAAAAGTAGTGGGTCTCCAAAAGTAAATTAGGATTCTGTGAACAACAGGAGGAAGAATAGAGACAGCAATAAATAAAAAAAAAAAAAAAAACTTAGTAAAAACTTACTGCAGTATATAGACCCAAACCTACTACCACCCTTTTTGATAGTGGAAGTGAGGCAGTAGCAGAACACCTAAGACTGATTAAACCATCAAGAGAAAGAACATTTTGAACAAAGGATCTTCCTTGTATCTCTGTAATTTTGTCACATAGATGTCAGCCCTATTTGATTGTCCCTGATTTGCCCCACTTATAAGAACAAATTTGCTCAACTTTCTGGTGCCCCAGTTTTCTGAATGTCTTTCAAAAAGCCAGAATTTGGGATTAGGACTGGAATTCAAGTTATTGAGGATGCCTTATAAAAGGAAAAAGCAATTTAAAAATGGAAAGCCACATTCAAACTCTTATTAATAATTGTGTCTCTGCTGAGCACATGTAGAGACAGATAATTAGATTCACATAAAGAGTGATCTCTAATTGGATCCAGATGTGAAGGAGTCGACAGACATTCACTAAAGGGAAACTACAAAATAACGAAGAAACAAATGGAATTGCAATGCGGAAGTTTATGAAGAATGATGGGCTGAATGACTATAAAGCCTTTCAGGCAGCTTTTAGTCACACACTTGAAGAAATTTATTGTTGCACTGAGCATTATTACAAAGAAGCATTGTCAAAAACCAATGGCATTCCCTAAAGAAAGAATACAATATGGGACACGGAACCTTCCGGAAGGGCACTTTAAAGATTTTAACTTTTCTAGAAATGCCAGTCTTTTTATTTATCAGCTGTATTTATTATTAACTCCATAGCATTAAAAACTAAGCTTCATCATTTTTACCTCCAGTGTATGCCTATGCTAAGTAGGGAAATTCTATAAACAATGCAGAAAACTCACCTTATCTGCACTTTGTAGAGTAAATCTAACTAGATTTTTGTTTGACATAGGTCCAATCTATGTATAATCATAACCAAATTTTAGAAGGAGACAGCAGTCACAATCAAAACTACAAACATATGGCATCAGAATCAATAAATGCAAATAAAGACAGACTTCTGACAAGATGGCTTCCTAGAGGTGTTGGATGAGGTTATCCTACCAAGTAGGACCAAAAAAGGAAATAATAGACAGCTGCTACTCAGCTAGAATATTTGAGAGAGAATGCCGTAGTATAGCATTCATGAAGCAAAAAAGCTATGGAACATGGAGAATCAAGATGACCTTATAAAGAAAGGAACAAAGTACCTCATATCAATCTTTCTATTGTCCCAGTCAAGATCAGGCTGAAACTGGGAGACCCTAGCAATCCCAGTGTCACTACAAATACCAGAAAGGTAAACAGGAGACCCTAGCAATCCCAGTGTCACTACAAATACCAGAAACTTTTGTTACCAGAGAATCTTGCAGTTCTTGCAGATCGCCAACCCAATTTGGGTAGCTGCTGGGAATCCTGCACCACTGTGTTGATGCAGAGAGGAAGTGTTATCCACATTGTGCCCTCTGCCACCCAGACAGATGCTATACAGCACCATTTTTTAGACCAAACACACATGAAGCCCATGAAGATTCATGGGCACCCTGACCCTGTTGTCATACACACTGCACCTAGCCCACCCAGCATCACTTAGGCAGCCTTACTTGCACATGACCCATAAAAACTGACAGGAGCTCCACACTCCTATCCATCTGCATTACACAGAGACCTGCTAGCACCTTGCCAGCATTACCAACATTAGTTTTAAGTATTGAAGAAGCTCTATGGTAACATTACTGTGCACACCTGGAACCAAAGTCAGCTTAGTCTACCCAACCACCATCCTGAGACATATCTTCAAGAGATATATCTTATTTCAAAAGTCCACTACAAAAGTTACCTTTTAAATTTTGTAAAAACAACTAGTCACCAAGCATGCAAATGTCAATGTTGGGATACAAGAATTATATCCCAGGTAATATGACACCTCTGAAAGAGTAAAATAATTCTCTAGCAACAGATCCCAAATAGAAGTAAATTGATCAAATACTAAAAGCAATTAAAAGTAATAATAATTCTGAGGAGAGTCAATAATATACAAGAAAATACAGACAAGTAATTCAGTGAAATTTGAAAAACAGTTCGTGATCTGAATGAGAAATTCAGCAAAGAGATAGAGATCATAAAAAAGAACCAAACAGAAATCTTAGAGTTGAAGAATTCAATAACTGAAATACAAAAGGCAGTTGAGAGCTTGACAATATACTAGATCAAGCAGAAAAACAAACAAACAAACAAAAAACTTCTGAACTTGAAGACTGATCTTTAGAAATAATCCAAACAAAAGAACACATAAAAGAATGAAGAAAGCTCATGAAATCAAAAGGATACCATTAAACAAAGAAGTAGTTTCATTATGGGAGTTAGAGAAGGAAAAAAAGGATAGAAATCTGCTTAAGAAATGAATAGCTGAAAACATCCCAAATCTTGTGAAAGATAGGGATTTCCAAATCCAGGAAGTTCAAAGGACCCCAAGTAGATTGACCAGAAAAGAGCTCTTTGAGCTTAATTATAATTAAACTGTTCAAAACTTAAACATTGAATTAAAAAAAAAAAAACTTAAACAGTGATTTTTTTTAAAATAGCAAGGTCATATAAAACCTCCTATTAGACTAACAGCAGATTTCTCAGCAGAAACCTTACAGGCAAGAAGAGTGTCCTGAAGGAAGGGAAAGTAAAAAACTTACACATCAAAAATATTATACTCAGAAAATGTATCCCTCATAAATGACAGATAAATAAAATATTTTGAAGAGACAAAAAAACTGATGTAATTCATCATTAACAGATCTGCTTTATAAGAAATGCTTAAGGGAATCCTATGTGTATGAGCAAAAAAAAAAAAAAAAAAAGATAACTCATAGATGACATGACAGTATAAAACACACATTAGAGAGCCAGTACATAAAATAATTAAACCTTATTAATATAGAAAAACATTAGTCAGTCACAAAAAGTAAAAATGCTCTCCCTAATATGCAGAAGATAAGGAAAAAGTGGATCATAGCAGGGACTCTAGATGAAGGAGAAACCTTAGATCAGCAATGAAGGTGACCTAACTGAAGGTGATGAGGGGAACACTCTAATGCACATGATGTACATTCACAAATAAATCAAAGTCAATCACTAACCTGAACATGAGAAGGAGAGAATGGGATGAGAATTGGGAAAATGTTAAATGAGTGCTGTGTGCATGTATGCCTTTACCACCTTGTACCTCACAAAGATGTATGATTACAATGCACACACATACACACACACACACACACACACACACACACACGTATTATTTTACTATATCCTAGAGGAAAAAGTATTATCTTTAAAAATGTGGCTGAATTGGTCATTTTATATTTACATCTGTGTTCCAAATTAAATTATTAAGCTAAAAAAGAAAAGAAAAACAGAACTAAAATATAGAAAAATTTAAATAATAGGAGTAAGTCCTTGCCTATTAATAACTTTGAATATAAACATATTGAGCTATACCAAAAATATGGATTGGGTGAATAGATAAAAACAAGACCCAATAATATTCTGCCTAAAAGAAACTCACTTCTCCAGTAAAACACACAACTATTCAACAAAAATGCCTAAAGGATATTGAACTCTTGAAATCAGGAAAGAAGTCTTGGCTACATACCAAAATTTAGAAGTGATTAGTATAGCAACAGCATTTATTTGCAGAGAAATTTACAAAGTCATCTATTGAGAGAGTGCATAGATGGAGGGGGAAAAAAAAGCACAAAATGAGGTGGAAATCATAAAGAAGGGTAAGAAGGAGTACCCTGTGTGGTGGAAGAGTAGACACACAATATAAAGGGAGTTGGAAAAATATTGTCCTCATGAAGATAAAGATGAAGATGAATTGTCCTCTGGATTTATCAGTATGGGAGTCATTGACCAGAATAATTAAGTTATTATAATAACATCAGTGAGACAATGAGTAAACTGGATATGAAGAAAAGAGAAAGGCAATGCTAAAATGCAAGTTCCATCATAGCAAGTATTTTATGTTGGTGCTTATTGTTTCTCCACTGTCTAAAATATTACCTAGCATAAATAAAGTGATGGTTCTGTGGTTTTTCACACCAAAACTCAAGTTGGATCTTCGTCCTCAATGTGCCAGTGTTGGGAGTTGTAGCTTCTTGGTAGGTAGCTATCATGAAAGGTTAGCTCCTTTTCTTTCTTTGACACATGCCCATTTGTGATTGTGCTTTTTGCCATGTGTGGAACAGTACATTGCTGCCTAATCTTTGATTTCCAGTATTCAGAACTATGATCCTCCTTTCTTTATTACTCATTTCCAGGAATTCTCTTATAGCAATAGAAAACAGACTAAGACAGTACTGGGTAAAAAATTGATTAAAAAGTAAGTTATAAATGTAAACTAAAAATGCTCAGCTAAGTTACGAGAGTTTTCCAGCAAAGTTAACCTTCCCATGTGTTAACATTGAGGCAGCTGATCAAAGAATTCATCCTGTGTTGGAGTTTTAACAGCATAGTGACAGAAAAAGAGTATAGCAGGTATATTGAAGATATATTCATACCAATGGGCAATGGAAACTGGTCAGACAAAAAGAGAGGAGACACAAGAAAGAAAGATAGGAAAAAAATTGTCAGAAACAATGGATTAGAAGTCTGAATGCTGTCAAAAATAGTGGAATTGAGGGAAGTTGTTTAAGTGATATGGAGAATAAAAAGGATTTATCAGAGAATGAAGTATTTGAAATTGACATTCCAAAAAGTGGAATATTTTCAGGTGTGACACTGGGTCGATGAGGTGAGACCATATGTGACCAGATCAAAGAACAGAGGCTATCAGGCAATTTATCTATACAGATGCTCAAGTCACCAAGAATAATCACAGGTCCGGAGAAGAGAAAATTATTTTGAGCTAGGAACCAAGGTCTTTGATAAATGAAGTGAACAAGGGCTTAGTAGATGAAAGCAATGACTTGAAGAGGATGACATAATTGAATATCATGTACTTCAAGGGAGACAGTGTGCGTGTGTGTGTGTGTGTGAGTGTGTGAGAGAGAGAGAGAGAGAGAGAGAGAGAGAGAGAGAGAGAGAGAGAGAGAGAGAGAGAACAGTGGCAAAGGACAGTCAGATAAACAACTTCATTTCTTGTCCCAGGATATATGAGTAAAAAGAGATAAAACCATAATTGCCCTGACGAGGGTATGGGGAAGTAGTGACTTCAAAACTGGTAAAAAATAAAGGTGGTTGTCAGAGTAGTTGGAGGGCAAAGAAAGGATTAACAAAGAGCATGGGTCTCAGAGGTCAGAGTAGAAGTGTTTGGGAAAGTTGTGAATTTGCGGTGGTTGGTTCAGAATAGAACAGGGGATTCTGTTGCTAATGGGTGATTTGGAAGGACAAACATGCAGCAGCAATGGAGAGAATCAGGATTCATGGCAATGTCCTAATCTCCTCTGAAAGGAAGCGTGACCCATGTCCTAAGAGTTTTATTCTGACAATGGCATAGATAAAATGCTGTGTGAGAGCTGGTAGGGGCTTCTGAGGCACCCATGTGCAATGATACAGAATTTCAGGGTGACCATCTTTAAGGTGTTAGTTATGTTGTTTGGGAAACATTTCCTGAAGTTTTGCCTCACAGTTTCTATGGGTAAGGAGTCCAGGGCAATCATGGCTTGGGAACTCTTCTGAGAACACGGTGAAGTTATCTGTGAGAGTTGTGGTGATCTGAAGGCTAGACTGGAGGAAGATCCATGCCCAAGCTCATGCTCATGGCTGTTGGTAGATGTTAGTTCCTTACTTGCTACTGGTCAGATGCTTCAGTTGCTCACCATCTAAGCTTTTCCATCAGCTCCCAAGGATCTTTCTTCCCAGAAATAGGAAACCAAAAGACCAAGACAGAAGTCATAATCTCTGGTAACCTAATCTTAGAAGTGACATACCATCACTCTGACATATTCTATTGGTTATACAGAGCAGCATTGGTACAATTTGGGAAAGAATCACACAAGGATATGTATAGGAAATACTCGAAGCCTCCTTGGAAGCTGGCTACCATAGTCTACCCACTGGTCTCTAATGATTCACATGCAAAATATACTTATCTATTCTCAAGTCCCCCAAAGTTTTATCCCATAATAATATTAGGTCAGAGCCCAGAATTTCTTTATACAAATTAGAAATTGGTGACAATGAAGCTTGACAGATATGATTCTTTAAGAATAGCCCTTCAAGTACCTTTTACCCCATTTATAAATTTTAAACTAAAGAAATTGGGTTATCTGCCTACCCTTGATATCTATCATATAATTGGAGGACAGGAATAAGGTAACCACAATAGATATTTCTGTTCAAATTGGAAGACATATGAGACACACAAGAATTCTTGGTTCACAGTAGTTCTGAAATCAGACAAGCAAATGTTAGAAGTTCCTTTATTAGGACTCATTACTACAATTGCCCGGAAATGCTTCCCATGGCCCTTGGTTTTACCTTCAGAGCTCTTGGTACAACAATTTGACTTCTCACTATTTCCTAGGCACAATGGAACATAAATCCTAGTACATTTCAAAAGAAAAAGAAATTCTCCTAATGTTTTCTCTTATACTCTTCAGCTGTCTTTTTCTCCTTTAGTTCCTTTTCTCCTTAACTGATATGTTACTACAAGTACTTACATTATCAGATGGTGAAAAAATAAAATTGATGGAAGGATATTTGGAATATAGTTTTGATTTTTAAACTCATATAGTTTTTGTAAAATCTTCTCTTTTATCCTGGGACGTTGCCCGATTTCCATTGTAATGGAAGACAAGGTAATCTCCTAAGAGTCTATCAACCAATACTCTATCCTAATGTAGAATACTTTAAACTACTGAAACTGCACATAAGCCCCCCGCCCAAGATTCAAGTCTAAGGAGAGTGGATGCTACCACCAGGCTCTTAGAAAAATTACGGGGTTCATCTTGGGTTTTGCAACACTTAATATATGTATGGTATTCAAAAAACTGTGATCCTTTCTCCTACCTCTTTGTACTTCTCCATTCCCCATGAAAATAAGTTTTCCTTCTTTGGCCCCCAACGTCAAGACTTTTCCTCCCCTATTATCATGGTTTCAACTCATTCATTGACCTCTCCCAACTTGCCCCATATCTGTCACCTTCAATGGATTGGGGGAGGGGGTGTTTGTTTTAAACTTAGTTTAATAAATTCATTTATCTAATGAACACAATTTGGAAAGTCACTTTCTTTGGCATTTAAACATGAATGCAAATTTATTAAACAATTTATCTTGATTTTAGCTGATATTTTATCTGTAGCATAGTTGATTCTACAATGAATAAGTTCTATATAAATAAAACAATTACAATTACAATTAATTAAAATGTCAATATCATGGATCTCTTTTCTTTATTATTTATTTACTTTCATTTATATACCTTTCTAGAATAACTACTATACGTATTTTGACTTATTTTCAGATTATCAAACCTCAAAATTAAAGGAATGCTATTTTTAACCAATCCAGTTAATGTGCTTTGGCATAGATTAATTAATTTTTGACCAGAGCTGAATTTAGGTTGCTGTTTTTCAAAGCAAACCCAGGCCACTGATCACCTACTATGCTTTCTTTTATCAATAAATTTGATTTGCTGTCAATAAGACTTTTAAATCTACAACCTTCACAAGGCTTTAGTTTTTGGAAACTTTGTTACTCTACCTAAAATGATGCATTTTCAAGACCTGTCATTATAAAATACTAATGATCTCTTAGAATAATTAAAGATTTATTTTTATATTGATTCTTAAAGTTAGCAAGACTATATAGAAATTTTTTCTTCAAGAAATGAGGACTTGAGTCTATTTAGTCAGATCTTCTCTTGAGGATTTTTTTTTTTTATTATATTATTCGGTAGCACACTGTGGGATTAACTCCTCCCACCTTTAGATACAGTAAAATTTACTCTTTTCTGGCTTTTAACATGCCATTACTCCCCAGATTATTTCATATTACTCCTTTGTAACCAATACTTCTTCCTACTCCCCAAGCTCCTAGAAATTGCTGATCTGTCTTCCAATCCAGTATATCACACAGATGAATTCATGCATTACATAGCCTTTTGAGTTCTGACTTATTTTTTTCACAAAAGATAACACATTAGAGTTTTATACATGGCATTGCATGTATCAGCAATATATTCCTTTTTTATTGTTCATCAGTATTCCAATCTATGGATATATGGATACATCATAGATTGTTTACCCATTCTCCAATTGAAAGACATTTCCACTTTGGGTAATTATAAATAAGCCACTCTATTTTTTCATTTTTTGTTTGAATTTAAATTTCTATCTCTCTTGGATAAATACCTGACATTTTTCTTGATGTATCACATGTATATGAGTTATTTTACAAAATAGATATATAGTTTGCATTTCACCAGCAATGTATGAGAGATTCAATTGTTCTATCAATTTAGGAATGGAATTATATACCGTTATAATTTTATTTGCAATTTTCTAATGAGTAATGATACATGATATCATGTGAACATCCCTCAGAATATACAATCCCCTAGGACAGGGCCAACATGTTAATGCTAAACAATGAATCATCGTTTCTTAGAGTTCAGCACTAATAATGATTTTCAAAAAGTTCCTGTTGAATACAAGAATGGTAGAATCATTGTGTTCAAGAAGTTATAGAACTTATGTTCAAGAACTTTATTTCAGTTCTTCCTAGCCAAACCTCCATCTAGGTTGGAGAAAACAAAAAAGATAGGAGACAAAGGGAATGCCTGAACTAGAAGGGCTCCTTGCTTCAAGGTACAGTCAAGGACAAAAACAGAACTTTGGAGCCAGGACATGGTCACTACAACTACACCAGAATTCACCAGTCAGGGTTGGAGACTAGCAGAAGTACTCAGCAGTGTTAAGCATCTCAAACAGGGAGGCACACATGGCCACCAATCTTGCTTTAGCCACATAAATATAACTCTGTCAAAAACTAGACAAGTGCAACTCTTCTTCACCCCCCCTTTCTTTATTTCCTTATCTTTCTCATCATCATCACAAACACTTATTTAGCAATTATGGAGTGTCAGCACTGTCCTGTAAGTACTTTGCACAAAGCTATACTATATAGTCTTTACAATAACTCTAAGAATCATTTCCTCATTGATCAAATAAATACAGCTTACAATTACAGCTTTCTGAAGGTCATGGCTGGCCTTCACAATTTGTTTCACAACTGAGCTTCAAAACCTGCTCCGTCACACGCTGTGGCTCATGCTACTCTACTCATCTACCTGCTCTGTGAGATTTATTTTTTGTCTTTTCTAGTATCTTTCTTCTGGTTTGTGTGTGTCCTGATTTCAGGGATACTAGGAAGACCCAGATGTTCTAAATTCTCCTTTCTGCAAGGATTGAATATACTTCATTCTTTCAAGATTTGGCTCTATGTTTAATTGAAACGTTACCAAAGAAAGATAGAATTTTAGTTTCTTATAAAGTTAGGATGGGTGAAAAAAACTTGAGCATAGATATTGGTTTCAAAGGGGAAAAACATGAGGAAAAACTACTCTCAAGTGAGCACTTGAGAAAATAAAGATGTAAGAGAAAAGATGCAAAATAGGAAGACTAGTGTCACCAAAGATACAATATTTGATGTGTACTTAGTGAATAAATGAATAAATAAATGATAACCTTGAGCCACTTCTCAAGTTTAGCCCACTGGGAACTCTGGCTTTTCTTATGCTCAACATTCTTTTTGGCAGAATGACAGGCAAAGGAGTCTCTTCGCCATCAGCGCTTCCCTTCAGCTTAATCAATCGAGAAACACTGATGAATGGTGACTCTCATCCAGGATGAAAGGTAAGCAAGTAATTTCCAAGTGGTCTGTGACTTGTATCATCTTTGATTCCACTGAGTTAAACATGGTGTTGTTCAAAGAGATCATCAAATGATTTGTGAGACTCAATGAAGCCCAACATTTTTCCTCTAGCACTTTCCTCTTAAGTTTTGTGATCAGATATGCCAAAGTAAAACTAATTCATTGAGCTTGTTAACACAGAGAGTTGAAGACAAAAAGTGGCTAACTGGATCAAGTCATTCACTCACCACATTCCCAAAGATGTAAGGATCAAGTCCAGATATCAGGAGGGACAGACATACAGACTATATTGACAGTGGGATAACAGTGGGTCATGGCTGTGTGACCTGGAACTAACACAACAAAGCTTGGGAACATCCATATCTCCTTCTACTCCTAACTCCTCTTACACTAGAATTCAGAACTTGATCACTCATACCCTTTCCACCAGGCTATGTACATTTCTCTCTGTATAAAACTGGCAGGGATGAATAGGATAACTAGAAAATGGTCATGTAATTAACTCAAAGCAGAAACTGGAGGGGGAAGTTTGTAAAAGTAAATGAGTCTTGCACGTACTTAATGTGAGTTTCTGGTTAAGTATTCACATGCAGACATCCACTGGAGAAATTACTACAGATATATTTTTGAGAAAGTCCTTGGCCTGGACATAGAGATTTTGGAGTTATAAACATATAAATTGTAATTAAAATCGCTCAATCAGCTCTAACTCAGAATCCAATCACCCTTACTGAATTCATCAGGCACTAGATCTTTTTATGCTCCAAATATATACATGGACTCTTGGTCTATTCATAAATCTTCAGATATTCTTTTGGTCCCTTATCAACTTATTTATTCTAAAACTGGGACACCTTTCCTGGATTTTTTTTTCAGACTCTTCTTAAATTTCCCTTAGCTCTGCCCTCTGTGAGATAAAAACTGGTGCCCCTGCCTGTTCTTTTCATGCCTGCCCCTCACTGTAGTGTGGCCACTGTCCAGCCCTTGCTGCTATAGAGGAGAATTTCATTGACTATCACACCTCATGCAAGGGACATGTTGCCTTTCTGGGGCATCATTGCTAAAGCTACTTGTAAGACCATCTCTAAAGCCTGTAGATGCCTAACCTCTAATTTTATGTTCTCCAAGTGATCACACCAGGAATATATTGGTTATTTTTTTAAGACCTAGCTCACAGTCTCTCACCTAGCTGTGAGCATCATTGAACAAAATACTATGGCAATATAAGCTTAGCCTCTGGGGGCCAGTTCATCCAGTCTGTTTTTCCTCTACCTGAGCACCTACTCAAATTTTCCCATTCTCATTCCTATTCTCTGACTCTGTCTCTCACTTCCTCTGAAACTTTAAAGTTGTTTCCCTTCCTCGGCACTTTTGATAAGCCTACTTAGGTCTTTTCTACCCATCTGCAACTTTGGGTTGGTCTTCCTAGGAAACAGACTCTTACACGGAGAACTGCATGCAGGAGATTTATTGGAAGCACTCAATACAGCAATACTATTAAGGAAAACAGGTCTGGCTGGGCAGAGAGAGAAGGTGAACTGGGATCCTATACAACAGCAGCCTTGAACAATCCTGCAATTCTGAAGAAGTTCTCAGAGTTATTCCAAATGGGCACAAGGGCAAGGTCAGGGAGAACCTGTATCAATTAGACATTGGACATAGGCTATTTCAAGGGCAAGGTCAGGGAGAACCTGTATCAATTAGACATTGGACATAGGCTATTTCCAGGAGAGGGAAAACATGTTAGGCAAAGCAGCTCCTTTTGGCCAGCAGCCATTGCAGAGAGGGGAACACAACCAGGGGTACTGGCAGCTGCAGGAATGAGTACTAACTCTTGAAGAGGGGTCTGGGTGCATCACTGCATCTACCATTAATCTGATGAACCCAGCTCCACTCTTTTGTTTTAAATAAGTTCAGATCAACTTCATACTAAAAACAAAAACCTTATCTGACTCTCCTTCATATATATATGGCAGCTGTCATGATTATTGTGTGCAGGAATAAGACCTGTGGTGCCAAGTGAATTCCATGGATTTAGAAATCAATAAGCTATTAAACTGTTATGGCTATTTCATTCTAATCCATTCCAACCCACTGGGAAAACACAGGTACTATTAACAGACTATAACAGATACATCAAATCCATTACAGAAAATTTTAGTACATAGTTAATATACTTTAATAAAAAACTTCAGGGACTCTAAAAGCCTATCTGGTAAACATATTGATAAATATTGATGCTTATGAGTAAAAATTTTTAACTAGGTTTTTCAGAATAAAAAAATTACATTCTTTATGAAATATCTACTTTTCCAATTCTTTTGAGTAAAAAATAGTCTTTCTCAATAAGCACTGTGGTTACCAATAGAAAAATACTAGTTAATTGTCAAAATAACTGAGTTTAAGGCCAAGTTAAGCCTTCTTCCTAGCTATGTGAACTGAGACAAGTTAAAACCCACTTTGAGCCGGGCATGGTGGTGCATGCTTGTAACCTCAGTACTTGGGAGGCTGAGACAGGAGAATTGCTGGTTCGTGACCAGCCTCAGCTACTTAGTGAGGCCCTCCACAACTTAGTGAGACCTTGTTTCAAAATAAAAAATAAAAATAGGGTTGAGGGTGTAGCTCAGAGGTAGAATGGCCCTGTGTTCAATCCCTACTACCAAAAAAAAAAAACCCAAAAAACAAAAAACCACTTTGATTCTAATTTTCATCTCTAAAATGGTGGTGATAACGATGAAATTTACTTCATAAAATTAACCAGAAAATTGGGTAGTATTAGCAATGAAAAGTAATATTGATTAACTACACCTTGCTAGTTATTCCACTGATTGTATTAAATGCATTTTCTCATTTTAAGTCACATTAGAACTCAAAGAAGTATGTACTAATACTGTCTTTACTTTGAGGAATAAGCAAAGTAAAACTTACAAAGTTTTAGTACTACCCCCAAGGCCACATAGCTAGAAATTAGCAGGTCTGTCCAACTCAAAATACCAAGATTCAATTCTCTTCTGCATTCCCATAGTAAAATAGACATGAACGTGTTTTAAAGCTGTGACCTCCATTTTAAATATACCTTTGTTTTATTTTTTATCTTGGTTGAACTTCTTTTTTTCTAGGCCTCTCTATGTGATAAAAAGACAGTTAGAGTAGTTGCATCTGGTGAATCAATTTGTTTGGATGGTTCACCCCTGGAACCTTGTCCTGATAAGAAAGAGGATGTGGATACAGCATTCTTTGGTATTGAAAAGAATGGGCAAGTCTAATTCATACTAAGCAGTGGGTTCTGCTTCATGACAAATAATTCTCAAAATCCAACTCCCAACAGAAGTTTTAGCATCATTTAGTAATTCTTCCAAGACTGAAGGCATATCACATGTTTTAAGTGATACATCTTCCTGACTTCATTTCCGGCTAGTGAATACCCAACAATGTTAACATCTTAGCCCTTTTTGTAACTTCAGATAGGCTCCGTTCTCTAAACATACCTTGTTATTTCAGTGATGTCATAGGGAAAGCTCAGCCTAGTTCCTTTTTTAATTACTCTATTTCACTGTGCCAAAAAAAAAAATCTATTTAAAAATATATTAGAACTTAGTCCAAAAAATAAGCTATTCACCTGTAAAAATAGGGTTGAAGGGATTTTGGAGAAATTCAATTGCATTTTTTTAAAAAAAAAACACAGAAAACTTTAATTGCTCACTTTATTTTTCCAAGGTCTCCAAGAACTCAAAGAGGGCCTAAACAGATTCTGGACTTTATAAAAGAAATTAACTTCCCAGATTAATATATTGTTTGCCAAGTTTCAGTTTAGAGTGAATTTTTACAACCAAGTTATAAAACTCCTGAAAATACCATGGGGACTTAGAATGGAAAAGCTCAGAGAACTCCAATATATCTGATGATAACCTAAGAGCCAAAAACACATGGGGAGATTGCTATCCCAAATGGTAAAAAAGGGACAGAGTCGGCTCATATGGTAAAATAAATGATATATTTTATAGCGTTCATATATTTTGAAAGGCATGCCATAGGGTATTCTGTAAAACTTTATTTGGATCTGTGGGAGACTGAATGACTCATTGACTGGTAATGGGATACAGAGCTCTCTACTAGAGGGCCACCAATACAAATCTTCCCTGGGAAGAGAGCGATATAAAATTGTTACAACGGATCAACATTTGTTTAATCCCCACTCACCACCTACCTCTGTACTCCACACTCTCCATGCCTTCTCTAGGACTCCAATCTCAGAGCTAAAAAAAAAAAAATCCCATTCATAATTGAAGGATGCATACATTTTTAATGAAGTAAAAAACATGAATGCTTCTCATTTGCTTTATCTGTAAACCAGTCAATAAATAATTTGTGGAAACTTTAGCAAAGCCATCAAGAAATAAATGTCACAGATTACAACTCATCAGCAAATGTTCAATGGGCTTTCTTAGTACTTAAAAGTTAGAATAAGATACAAGAAAATTGTTCATCTAAGGAAAACTTATACAAAGGATGAGGTAAGAAAAAATTGAATACTGAAAAGCAGTAGAAGAAAAGTAAACACATTTATTAGAACATTGTGTGGACTAAGCATCAACTTAGTACTTCTGCTTATATAATATTTAATTCTCAGAACAACACTCTGAGATAAAGGTATTGTATTTTGCTGACATGATGACAGATAATGAAACTGAGGCTTAAAAAATTTGCTCAGAAAGCTGGGTGTGGTGATGCATGCCAGTAATCCCAGTACTTGGCAGGCTAAGACTGGAAGATCTCATTTTTTAGACCAGCCTTAGTAACTTAGCAAGACTCTCAGCAACCTACCCAGTTTCTATTTCAAAACAATATATATTTTTGAAACATAAAAATATACATACATTAGATATACATTTATAGTGTTTTTTAAAGGACTGGTAGAATGCCCCTGGATTAAATCACCAGTAACACACACACACACACACACACACACACACACACACACACACACACATACACACACACACCACAAACATAGTTGCTCAAAACTACACAGCTAATACGTGATAGAGGGCTGAGAATTAAACAAGATTTCTATGGTTTTGAAGCTTGTCTCAGTTTCATCCTTCAGCCTTTACATGTGTGCTAACAACATAAAAGTAATTGCAATATGTCCCCAGCAAACCAATATTATTATGCTGCCAGTGAATATCCACCACCTAGTTTTCCTAATACAAGTACTCTGCCCTTGCAAAGCATTTCTCCACCAGCAAAATGCTTTAGTAACCTGAGTCCCTATCCTCCATGGAAGCACACCCTACAATGATTAAAGCATACCTTGCATTATATTAATGGAAATGCTCAGATTAGTGGTGAATCTAGCATACATGATACCCAGAGAAGATCAGTTTAACACCCCCTCCTGTATCTGACAAAATTATTTTCAAAAATGTTCCTGAAATTAAACAAATAATAATAGGCAGAAAATATTTGTAGAGAGAATGTTTTTCTTTTATTATGGAGGTGATTGTGCAGTAACTAATAGGTAGGTTTTAGTCAAATGGAAACATTTGCAGAAAGTAAAATTTAGACAACTACTCATTTGTACCAATGATGCAACTTTTTAAAGTTTTTAAAGAGTAATTTAGAAATAATTAAATTGAATTTTAAAGCTATTATTTAGCTCAGAACAAAACATTCACACATGAACTAAAATTTTTCTTACCAGCCCAAAACTTTGTAGTTCATGTTTAAATTTTAAACATCAACTTAAAACTCTAAGTGGTCACACATGACAGTGGAATTGAAGTAACTCAAGGTCTATTTCTTTGTTTTTCCAAACACTTCATCACTTTTTGTTTCAAATCTATAGTTGTAAACACAGGAATATATTGAGCCACCATAGTTGGAGATACAAATAATACCTGAAGTAAATTTTCAGATCTTAAATCTTCAACCAACCCTGTCTTGAAACATATATAGCTGAGCCCATCTGTATTGGGGAACCAGCTGCATAACTGAGAGTGTTCCAAGTTAACTTCAACGTAGAAACGATGCTTATTAAAGCATAATAAAAAACATGCTAATTTGAAGCTTACATATGTATTATTAAAATTGACCATTATAATTTTTAGAACTTAGACCAACAAAAATTTTTGAAGGAATGTTTTATTGCTGACTTTGTTTATACTTGCCAGAAAATTGTTATAATGAAAATGAAAACCAATATATCATTAGTAAGTTTTATTATTGTTTTTAAATTCTCTATCGTCCTTGTACCCAAGACAAATCACTCTCATTGTCCTCACTCTTGATGTGCCACTAACTCAGATGCTTGATCAACATTGTCCTACATGAGTATCTGTCAAGGAATGGCATCTCCTCTAAGGCATAGGATACTTAACTGTTCCCCACAAAGCATAGTGAAATTTTTATTGAAATCTTTCTTCACAGATGAAATACAAGTTTTCTGACACTATATAGAACTTCCATCATATAAACATTTGAAAGTATACACCCTTGATCTCTGCTCTCAAGAGAAAAAGGTGGAAAATACGTGCCCATTTGAAAAGTTGTAAACTTAGTGATTTGCCCAAATTGTAACAGAGGCAACATAATTACATGAGAGAATATATAGGATAATAAATATGATATGCCATGGCCAGTCATGTGACATAAGGATAACTCAAGCAATTGTCCACCTGCAAAAGGTTGGTATAAAGTTCAAACCCTTTTGAAAATATTAACATTCACTTTAAGTGAAGCTTATATCTGATTGTGAACATGTTTGTTAGCTATTTTAATAAAAAGCATGCCCTTTACAATAAAATATAGGAAAGATATACAAGAAATGTAATATAATTTGAGGAATGAATCTTTAAAATATAGCTATATGTCTCTCACCAAGGTCAGTACTGACCTTGGCTAGAAGTTACAAAGAGACAAGAAAATGGTGTAGAAAACCATACTACCAAATAAAATCTATGATTAGGAAATGGGTTACAAATTAAAATTGTTATTCATAAAGGAAACACATCTAAATTTGTTCAATACTGACTTTCTTGTAATATTAAGTATGAAACATACAAATTTCTACCTAACCCTGTCTATAAAATTATCTTACATAATACGTGACCTGCAAAACATATATACTCAATAGTTGCCAAAACTTATCTAGACTTGATCTCAAATATTTTTCTTCTCTGTAATGAATATCACTTCTGTAGGTGGTATTTGTGATAATAATTTGCTTGTAGGTTAAGTAAGCTAAATTAATATCCAGGACTTTTGAATTGCTTTTAGCTAAGTGCCTTAATAGTTCTTTATTATGAACAAGGATTCTTATTTGATTTCCACATCTTACCATATTATAGGACTGTCAGCCAGCCACTCAATAACCATTTTCTTTGATTCTTGTTTTTACCTTAATCTTGGACTAACTGAAATATTTGACCTCTTGAGGATATTGATTCCTCTGCAGTACATCCAAGTGTTAGCTCTTTTTTTTCTTCCTAGATTCCTTTTAACATTAAGTCCAATAGTTCGCATATATACTTCTGGCTCCTCATTGCTTATTGATTGCTTTTCTTCATTGGCTTTTCTATGTCCTCCCACATCTCAAAATTGTTCCTTTGAAGCACCAGTTGAAATGGCACTGTACTGCCCTGCCATGTTACTGTCATCTGCCATCCTTCTGCACCTAATCTTGGTGGGATCTTCTATGACTATTTAGTAACTCTCTCTCTTTCAGTCTATATTGGAATACCTGTCTTACTCCCCTTTTCTCTATCACCTCTCTTCAAATGTTTCTCCAGTAACAACTACATCAATTAAAAATAAATCCTGTAAATTCCCTTCACCCACTTCCTCATCTCCAGTGACCTTTCCTATATCAGGCCTTCCTACTCCATGTTCACACCAATATAAATTCTGTGGCAAAACAATTGCTTGATTCCACTAGGATCTTAAAAACTTGGACCAAATCACCATTTTACTGTGTATTAGCCTGTCATATCTTTACTTCCTTCTTTATACAATTTGCAATCCATTCCATGGACCATCATTATGACTATTGCTTTATATATACCTAAGCTCCCCACCCATCTTTAATTCTGTTGTAATTAGCAAATCCGTATTCCTGTTTAGGTAGAATTTTCTATCTAATCTCTGTTTTCATCTAGGCACCTGAATACACAGACTGATAGCATGGTAAATTTATTTCCACACACCACAAAACTTTTGTGCTGCTTAAAATTTCAACTGTATCGTCCTAAACAAGTTGCTCTCCTACTGTCTGGAAAAATTACTTCACACCTTGTCTTTTATCTTCAAAACACTAACATTATCTACCCCACTTCTTGCTATCAACTACTAATCTTTAATTTCAGTTTGAGAACTAGCATGTAAAATGGACCAATTTCTTAAAAGATACAATCTGCCAAAACTCACACAAGGAGAAAGAGACAATCTGAATAGGCCTTGTATCTATTAAAGAAATTGAATCGATAATACATGATACCCCAAACCAGAAAATACTAGGCCCAGATGGAATAGCTCATGAATTCTACCAAGCATTTAAAGAAGAAAATACAATTCCCTATATTCTTTTTCAGAAGCTAAAGGCAGCATTACTCTAATACCAAAAGGAAATAAAGATATTGCAAACCAATGTCTCTTATAAACATAGATGCAAAAATTCTCAAAAAAAACTTGCAAACCAAGTTTAACAATGTATAAATAGAATTACATAGCATGACCCAGTGAGATCTATACCAGGTATACAAGATCAGTTCAGCATTTGAAAATCAATTAAAGTAATTTACCACATTAACAAGCTAAAAAAGAAATATCACATGATCATATCAATAATACAAGAAGAATATTTGACAAACTACAACACCCATTCATGATAAAATCTTTGAATAGACTATGAATAGAGGATAACTTCTTCAACTTGGCAAAGAACAACAATAACAACAAAACAAAAACACTACAACTCATATTGTACTTAATGAGAAACTTGAAGCTCTACCACTAAGATCAAGAGTAAAGAAACTATGTTCTCTCTCAGTATTGCTTTTAAACACTATGCTGGAAAGTCCTAGCTAATGCAATAAGATAAGAAAATTCATATTGGGAAGGAAATAAATAAGTAAATTGCATTTTTCACAGATGAAATAATCATTTATGTAGAAATTCCAAAATATTTTCTAAAACATCTGAAACTAGTAAGCAATGATGGCAAGGTTTCAGGTTATAGGGTTAATAATATAAAAGTCAGTGCCTTTCCTATATGCCAGCAATAAAAATCTGGAATTTGAAAGTTAAAATATTTATGCATTTTTTGAAATTATATATATATATGTATATATATAATTATATATGTATATGTAATTTACTTTGGCACCTCCCAAAATGAGATATTTAGGTATTACTCCAATGAAAAGACCTATATATGTAAATCTATAAAACTCTGATGAAAGAACTCAAAGAAAAATAAATAATGAGATAGTCTATGTCAATAGATAGAATGACTCAATATTGTCAACATCTCAGTTCTTACCAAGCTGATTGGTAAATTCAATGCAACCTCAATCAAAATTTCAGCAAGTTACTTTGGAAACATCAGAAAACTGATTCTACAGTTTATATGAAGAGAAAAAAGGCCTAGAATATCCAACACAATGTTGAAGGAGAAAAAAGTTGAAGGACTTATGCTACTCAACTTTAAGACTAACTTTAAAGCTACTGTAATCAAGACAGTGTGATAAGGGCAAAAGAATAGAAAATAGATCAATTAAATACAATTTAAAACCCAGAAATCGATCCACATAATTATTCAACTGAACTTTGATAAGCATCAAAGGCATTGCAATGAAGAAAACAACTTTCAATAAATGGTGCTGGAAAAACTAGACATTATTACATACAAAAATAAATAAAATAGAACAATACCTTACATTCCTCACAAAAACTAACTCAAAATGGATCTTATGTGTAAAATGCAAAACTATAAAACTTCTAGAGGATAACACAGGAAAAAAACATAGGAAACCCAAAGTATAATGATATTTTAGACACAACACCAAAGGCACAATTCATGAAAGAATAGTTAAGTTGAATCTTATTAAAATTAAAAATTTATATTCTATAAAAGATACTATGAAGCCGGGCGTGGTGGCGCATGCTTGTAATCCCAGCTTTCGGGAGGCTGAGACCGGAGGATCTGGGTTCGAGGCCAGCCTCAGCTACCTAGTGAGGCACTCCACAATTTAGCGAGACCCTGTTTCAGATAAAGAATAAAAAATAGGGCTGGGGGTGTAGCTCGGAGGTAGACTGCCCCTGAGTTCAATCCCCAGTACCGCAAAAAAAAAGATACTATGAAGATAATTAAAGTCTAAAGACTGACATAAAATATTTGTAAAAGACATACTTAACAAATAGCTGTTTTTGAGGCATATATAGAATTCATAAAACTTAAAAAGATAAAGTTCAAAATCTAATTTAAAAATAGGCCCTAATGGATGGATAGAGATTTCACCAAAGAAGAGATACTGACAACAAATAAACATATGAAAAGATGCTCCAAATCATATGGCATCTGGGAAATGCAAACTGAAACAATGAGATATCTGAACGTTGAAAACACCAAATAGTGGTGAAAATGTGCAATAAAAGCAGCTTTCATTGCCAGTGGGAATTCTACATGGTACAGTCACTTTAGAAGACAATTTATCAGTTTCTTGCAAAATTAAACATATTCGTGCCATATTATCTAGCAAGCACTCTTCTTGGTATTTTCCCATAGGGGTAGAAAATTTTGTTCACACAGAAACTTATGCATAAAATCTTATACTATTTTTTTCATAACTGTCAAAATTTGGAAACAACCAAGATGCCAGTCAGTCAGCATATAAATGGATAAATAAACTGAGGTACATCAAGATAGTGGAATATTATTCAGTGAAAAGAAATGAGCTAGTAAGTTATCAAGAGTAAGGAAACTTAAATGAATCTTACTAAGTAAAAGAAGACAATCTGAAGAGGCTACATTCAGTATTGACTCCAACTATATGACATTCTGGAAAAGTCAAAACTATGGAGACTGAAAAGACCAGTGGTTGCCAAGGGTAAGGATGGAGGGTGGATAACACTATTATCCTGAGTGCCCCAGGATCTCATTTTCTGTTCTCTCTTCTTCTCTATATATGCTCACCTCCTTGATAATCTTATCTAATCATATGGCTTTCAGT
>PVLC010015679.1:0-36890 GCA_004027655.1 Graphiurus murinus
CTCGATAAGCAATGAAGTTGATTTAATTGTAGTGGACGCAGGGGGCAGAGGGACGCCCTCAAGCACGTGATGTAATTACACAATCATATCAAGGTCACTCACCAAAGTGAACCTGAGGGGGAGGGAAGGGGAGGGGGTTGGGGTGGGAATTGGGGAAAGGGTCAAATGACAACTGTGTGCAAATATGTTGTTAACAATCTGTACTCAACAAAGATGTAACCCATCTTTAAATAAGAAGCCCACTCATCTAATTCCAAAACTCCTGGTCTTACCAAAGGCTGTTGGGGCTGCATTCCTTGGATCCCAAGGGTCTGACTCTGAGGATGTGAGGACTGCTGGGGCTGGGGAGGCTGCTGCATCTGCAGAGAAAGAAGGATTACACCCTTAAAAGGAAGCAGTTAATAGCACTCTGAACCCTCTCCCAAATACCTTTTATCTAATTATCATGGTGCAGAACAACTGTATTGCTTAACAATAGGGACATATTCTGAAAAATGTGGCATTAGGTGATTTTGTCACGGCCCAAACATCGTAGAGTGAGCTTACACCAACAGAGACAGGATGTAGCCTATGGCACAGGGAGGCAGTATGATGTGTGTGTGTGCACATTTGTACACACACACACACACACACACACACACACACACACACACACACACACACGATGTAGCCTATTGCTCCTAGGACCAAAAATAACATGAGATTAAATTTAGCACAAGAGGAAACAAAGCAATATGGAGATGAGGCAAACACTAGATTGTTTGAGGCTGCTGGGGGTAAAACATGGCATATTGTTTTTAAAATGGGATTTTTTTTTTTAATAAGTAAAAGGAGTATACTCTAAAATAAGAAAAAGTATAGCACAGTAAGTACATCAAATCAGGAACCCAGTCCTTCTGGACGCAAGTACTATGTATTGCACTTAACTGCATGCACTACACTCTCACACCATTGGTGGTGCATTTGTTCACACCTGCACAGCCACACACATGTTCATGTTATGCTACAATGATTATGAAGATACACGGTCACTAGGAGGTAGCAATTTAAGGCTCCATTATAACCTGATGGACCACCGTCACATATGTGCACAGGCAATGACCAGGAGCCAGCCTGGTGGAGAGCACGCCTGGGCACTACTCCGCCCCTCCTTCCCTCGCCAACCCTCCCATCAATCATTCAAAGGCAGGACCCATGTCTGCTCCTTCCAGAAAGCCTGCTTAAACCACCTCAATCCCAAGCTCTCTCCCTTCAGCAGTCAGTGTTCACCATCTACGCCACATAGTGCTGTTGGGGTGTCGCATCCTTTGTTCTTCTTGTTTGTGCTGTGTGCATCACTACCTCAAAACAACAGGTTAGACAAGCACTGCTCAGTGGTTGTCTTTTCACTCCCTATCACGTTTGGAGAGACTCTCAAGGACTCAATTTTTATTATCATTATTATTATTTTTAGAAGGTGGTAGAGAGAATTGAACCCAGGGTCATTCTACCTTTGAGCTAAACCCCTAGCTGTTTTAATTTGAAAAAGGGTTGCAGAGAATCTTGCTAAGTTGCTTAGGGGCTTTGAAACTGCAATCTTCCTGTTTCAGCCTCCCAATTACTAGGATTATAGGCATATGCCTCCAAGCCCAGTTCAATTTTTATTTTAAAAAGGGAGATATAGAGTAACCTCTACTAGAGGTCCTGGCATAAACTATCAGCATACAACAAGAAATCACATTGGTGACAAAGTTGGCTCTAATACACAGCTCTTGAGAATGACTTCCAAGTTACAGAAGAAACCCAGACTAGACACCTCCCAGATGAGAGACAGGAAAATATAAGTAATTGTTTTCTATCAACGACTGACCAAGCACTTCATCCGGGTGATAAGTGCCCCTGAGATTTTTCTCATTCTTTGCAATTTCCACCTTGCCTTCTTTATAGCGAGGTGTTGCACAGTGACTGCTGGGTAGCTTTTGAGTCAGGGGCAACACTTGAGCACAGGAGACCTAGCAGAGCTCGGGGCAGGGCCATGCCCAACATCAACTCACATTTAACTAGAAACAGGGCCTGCACCAATAAATGTATGAGGATATGCTCAACATCATTAGCAATCAGAGAGACAAAAATCAAAATGACCCTGAGATTTTGCCGAATCCGATTAGAATGGCAATCATTAAAAACAAACACAAACAACAACAAATGCTGGAGAGGGTGTGAAGTGGGAACCCTAATACATTGTTGGTGGGATTGCAGACTAGTGCAACCACTTTGGAAAACAGTATGAAGGCTCCTCAGATAAATGGGAATGAATCTACCATATGATCCAGCAAAACCACTTCTGGATATCTACCCAAAAGAATGGAAACCAAACTACCAGATTAATGCATGTGTATCTGTGTTTATAGCCACAGATTCACAATTGCCAAACTATGGAACCGGGCAAGATGTCCATCAACAGATGAATGGATTACAAAACTATGAGATATGTACACAATTGAATTTTACTCAGCCATAAAGAAGAACAAGATCATATCATTTGTAGGAAAAATGGAGGGATCTGGAAAACATTATGTTAAGTGAGATAAGTCAGTCACACAAAGTAAAAAATCAGATGCTCTCCCTAATTTAAGGGAGCTAGGGAGAAAGTGGGTCATGAGAGGGCCTCTAGGCAAAGAAGGGAAACCTTACATGAGCAAAGAAGGTGACCTATCTGAGGTGATGGGGGGGGAGGGTAAACACCCTAATACACATGATGTACATTCACAAACATATCAAAGTCAATCACTAAACCAAACATGAGAAGGGGCCAGGGGCGACGGAATGGAGCAGGAAGTGGGGAAGGGTTACCTGAGACCTATGTGCATGTATGTCTCTACCAGCTTATACCTCACAAAGATGTAGGATTACAATGCACCAATAAAATAAAATTAAAAATAAAAAAGAAAGAGAGAAACAGGGCCTGCAGTGTGAAGCCGGCTTTCCACTTTTTCTCTGAGAACTCTTTCATGGAAGATGAACCCAGCTTCCTAACTATTAACTTTTCCTTTAGGAAAGTGGCCAACCACCATAAAAGGAGTAAGTAAAAAAAAATCAGAGGCAAGAGCCAATCATTCTAACTCCAGGGAATAAATTGTTGGGAAGAAAAATTGCCAGAGAACATATTTTGTTAATGGGGATAGAAAAGTGCATATTGCCCAACTGGGAAAGGTTTCTCATTATTTGCAGTTTTGAAAAACACCAATGTAAGATAGAAAGTAGCAAGGAAACAATGTAGTAACTTTCCTCAGTGATTTGAAAATGAGAAATTTTTAGACATGTTGGGGTTGGTGGCTCACCTCTAGAATCCCACTACTTGGAAGGCTGAGACAGGAGGATTGAAAGTTTGAGGCTGGCATGCAGTAATTTAATGACAGCCAGTTTCAAAATAAAATAGGGCTACAGGTATAGCTCAGTGGTAGAGTGCCCCATATTAAAGAAAATATTAGTAGTAGTTATACCAAATTAGTGCTTTATTTGAATTTATTTAAATCTTGCTACACATGAGAGGTAGATATTATACTTATTTTCATTTTATCGATTACAACACTGAATGTTACAAAGGTAACCATCTTGGAGATAGCATCTGTACAATGAATGGGGTTTAGAATCTGTAGGCCACACAGATTTCCCCCAAATTAATTACCATATATTTTCAGTGTTCCAATGCAACTTCTAAAGTATTTGGGGGTCAAATATTAGGATACAACTAGTGGCACCTTTTTTGTGAAATTCAGTTTTACAAAGAATTTGTGTTGGCTTCTGCCTGTCACCTAGAGATGCTATCCTTTTTTTTGGGGGGGGGGGTGAGGGATACTGATATTGAACCCAGGGGCATTCTACCTCCAAGCTACACCCTCAACCCTTTGTCTATTTTTTTTATTTTGAAACAGGGTCTCATTAAGTTGCTAAGGCCTCACTAAGTTGCTGAGGCCAGCCTCAAACCTTAAATCCTCCTGTCTCAGTCTCCCAAGTACTGAGATTACAGGTGTATGCCAACACATCCAGCTCACTAGGGGGCACTACCAATCCGAATTCTGTATGTCACACTAGATTGAGACTTCGAATTCACTTGGTTCAACTTCTGGGGGAGATATTTTTGTGTTCCCTCTTTACAGTGTCAAAGCTGAGACACATGAGTTCTGCAGCTGTCCCTTTCAGCATGACAGGTTTCTTTCCCACTGACCACACATCCAGGTACAACCCTGGGGCTCCCCAGCCCCACTAGATTCCCCATTTGTTGTTGTTGTTTTTCTTTCTTTCTTCATAGTACATGTAGTAACACTATGTCTTAAGATGGACTAGTGACAGGATTAAAACCCACTGTACAGTCTCACCAGGAAATCTCCAATTCAATACCATAGGAAAAGTTTGTTAATTATAATATGAAGCTGACTTTTTAGTAATGAAAACAAGTGACTTATGCAAACATAATAGCCTATATTTATTCAACAAGGAAATTAGTGCCAAGAATGTATCAAGGGGAGAAACTCTTTATCATAGAGTCTAAAATACTTAAATAAATGAAATGATATTTTTCTGGATTTTAACAGAAACAAAGATGAAATATTCTTTGAAAAATCCTACCTATGTTCCTCTAATTTCATAGCCTAAACAAAACAGAGGTGCTAAAGAAACATTTTTGGATTGCAGATTTCTAGGAAACTGATAAAAGCCCTGCCAGTTCAGGTTTTTGTCTATTTTTTTTCATATATATGAAATTTTTGCATTGAAATTGCAAGTCCTGGTTAAACAGTGACTGGGTAAACTCAGACTACACTATTAAAACAAAATAATGTACTTGCCTTCCTGAACCACAGTGAAAGAGGAAGAAGTTTTGCAAAATGCGTTCCCCTGCTCATGACCTGGCGGTCGTACAGAGGAAGGAAAATCCTTGGCTATCTAGTTGGAATGAACATGCACCAGTTTAGCTCCTAATGCCAAATACACACAGCTGCATGGAACCTGGCAGCTCAAATCTAACATACCCTTCACTTCTTACATCTGTGCACATCTGCATTGTTAAAAGGGTGACCACACTGCCATCTTCTCCCTGCCCCATACCTGGAGGAGTCTCTGCTGCTGTCGAACGGGGGGTTGTCGGGGTCTCATGGGGTCCTGAGGCAGGGGGACGGAGGGAAGGTTTGGATGAGCAGAAGTCAGCACGGCGTCAATTCCTCCATCCACCAGAGGGCTCTGCTGTAGAGCCTGATGGTTCAGTCTGGCAAAGATTCAAATAAATCTGTTGTTACACTTTGAATCAATACCACCAGCAGATTGTACACACCCGCAGAGGAACTATCAGTGTTTCATAACCACTTGTACGATCAAACAGAAAAAAGGCTAGAGCTTAAAACAACAAATGTGACCACTTTAAGAAAAAAGGGGGGGGGGGGGAACATACTATCTAAGCTAAAATAGCAAACATGCATAAATTACTTCTTTAAAAATTAATTTTTAAATAAGTGACATTACTTGAACATCTACTTTGCACTGTGCACTGGGCTAAAGATCTGAACTGTATTATTTTGTTCACACCCCACAACAGCTCTCTAAGGTCAGCAGTTTTGTTATCTCTACTTTAAAAACGAGAGAACAGAACTGGAGACATAACTTAAATACAGTCACTCAGAAATGGCATGGGCGAAGCCGAGCATGATGGCGCACGCTTGTAATCCGAGCATTCGGGAGCTGAGACCAGAGGATCTGGGTTCGCGGCCAGCCTCAGCTACCTAGTGAGGCCCTCCGCAACTTAGTGAGACACAGTTTCAAAATAAAGAATTAAAAATAGGGCTGGGGGTATAGCTTGGAGGTAGAATGCCCCTGAGTTCAATCCCCAGTACCACAAAAAAAAAAAAAAAAAAAAAAGAAATGGCATGGGCGGTGTTTGAACCCCAAACTCTGAAGCTCTGAAGTTCTGCTGTGCTGCTACTTATTATGAAAACAGTAAATGTTAAGCATGTTCTCCAAATTAATTTATTTTCCCAAGAGTGCTACCATGGACCTTCCTAACTTTCCAGAGTGGTTACCTGGAAGTGATATGCAGTCATTGATGGTAACCAATAGGACCTGTGCTGCTGCCAAGGACAGCACCAAATTTTGCATGATACTGAATTCTTCTTGATGGTACTATCCAACAGAATTGCCTCTGACAGATAAAATTATTTCTATCTGTGCTGTAAAAACATAGTCACTAGCCACTAGGACTAGCTACTTAATTTCAGGTCTTAGTGCAAAACAGAAGTGCAGGGCTCCCTGATAAAAAAAAAATTAAAAAAAATCAGTAAGCTTTCCAAGAGATAGTGGGGCAGCAAATCAAGCATGGGGCCCTCATAGACAGAGCACCCAGTGTGGCCACACAAGTCACATACCCAGGAAGCTGGCCCAGCTGGCTCCATCTTGCTAGTGAACACTTGAAATGTGACTAGTGTAACCAAGGAATTGAAGGTTTAATTCAATTTTAATTAGTCTGTATTTAAATAGCCACGTGTGCACAGCAGCTACAATAATGGTCAACACAGTTATATCCCACATCTAAGGGATCTGATTAAAACAAGAACTAACAAGTCTACCATGATCCTCTTTTGCCAACCACCTCTAAGGTGGAAAAAGCAGAAACTACGTTGTAACAAAACAATTGTGCACCATGACCAATTGGTATTGCAAGTTCTGGTAAGGTATTGCTAACAATAATAATTGATACTTTTCTCTTTTAGATGTTTTTAGTGAAAAAAAAAAAACTTTTCGGAGAAGAGAAAAGAAAGAATACTAGGGCTAACCTAGTAGCATCATCTAAAAATATTACACTCACACCATGGAAGAAGTGAGCCTGAGCTATTGGGCCCTTGAATGAAACAAATAAAACAACCCCTTATGTTGGGCCCCTACTACTAAAAAATGACAGGATAAACTATAAAGTATATGCAAATGTATAATCTCCTAAAAACAACTGAAAGGTGCCACAGCCTAGAAGATGCACAACACACTCAGGGAGGGGAGGTTGACGTCCGCTGTCACTACTGCTCTGCCATTACCTCTGAGCGCCAGGCAGGGGCTGCAGGTAGGGCGGGGCCTGCTGTTGGACGTAGCCGCTGGGCTGCTGCTGCATCTGTCTCAGTCTTTCCATCAATGCTGGGCTGGAATGGGCGGCAGGATAGGCCCTGGAGTTGTAGCCCGGGGACAGGACCACGCCTCCAGCCTGCTGCTGTGCGGTCTGCTGCAGAGGCATCTGTGTCCCGTACATGGTGTAGCCCTGCGGCAGGGTCTGCAGGAAGCACAGGGCAGAAGTCAGGGCCCCAATTCACAGCTCGGGTTTCCCATCACTGGTCACGCGCAGCAGGGACAAGTCCGTGAGGACCTCTGAAATTCACAGTTGTCCGAGGCTCTTAGGACTCCGAATGTGAGAAAGACGACTCTGGAGGCAGGAAGGCCAGCCAAAACGCTCTAGAATAAGCTGACTGCACATTGATTTGCCAGGAATTTCAGTTTAAAAATCAATGAACCTTCATTTGCTTAAACTGGCTCGTAAGATCAGCAACTTAATTTGAGGGAAGGAAGGACATATTTCTGGGCAGAAATCAACAGGCAAGCATCCATGCCTTCAGTGTAAGACACCAGTGTCTGGCAGTCCTGGGCATTACTGACATCATTGCCAAAGTTAGCCAGAGAAGGTATCCAGGTTTGGTATAAATTAAAATAATAGAGTACGCTTTCCCAATATGTGACTCTGGGTCTAAGAAATGTACCTGTAGCAACTAACCAGTCACCAAACAAAACCAAACCCAAATTCTATTAATACCAGGAAGGAGGGGGCAATTGGTGACTGCCCAGTGCCTTCCTGCCTTGAGTAGACCACACCCCATTTCAATAGGTCACCAATAGTAATCTGAACACAATTTTTCTACCTGACATCCCAGTAATGATTTCTCTAAATCTTGACACCTTCTGTAAAAGAGAAAGCTGAGGTTCTATTGGGTCACGAGATAAAATGTACAGAACAAAATGCTGATTTAAGTAGAACACTGCTGAATTCTCAAAGCATACATTTTTAAGTCAGTTTAATGCCTTTGACTGGGAGGCAGAGCAGTAGATCAGGAGCATGAATGAGACCTGACCGAAGGTGTCCGTGCCTGTGTAGACCAGCACACTCTCCTTTCAGCCAGGGGCAGAGTAAGAACTACCAGCCCCAAGGGCGTCCTGCCAACACTGGGCTGATTACGAGGAGAACAGCAAAAGAGTATATGGATGCAGAAATAACAAAATTATTAGGGAAAAATAGCTCAGGATTTGCATTTATTAAGGCGATTGTTTTATGGGGTGTCTACTGTGTATATGGGTTGACGGTACACAGATCATCTTAAACCCTCACATTCTTCATCTCTATTTTACAGAGAAGGAACCCAAAGCTCAGAGTGACATGCACCATGTCACATAGCTATTGAGTTGCCAACACCTGCGCAGAGGTCGGATTCCAAGGCCCATTATCTTAGTATTCTACCATGATTCCTTACACAAGTTACCTTTGAATATGGCAATCTCAATTGTGAATTATACCACTATACCTTATGAGTAATTGTTAAGCATTTCAGTATCTGCCATTATCATTAATATACAAGTTTGTACATTTATTAATGTACATTTTTAATTCAGGAATTTCCCCCAAATAGTCTGTGCTCATTAATCAATCTAGAGACTTGCTCAACTATTACTGGTAATGGTTGTGTGAAATGTGGATTATAATCTACAACTAAGTTCTTGGTCCCACAGGAAGTAGACATGCAATTTGCATGGTTTCCTTCTTCAAATAAAGAACACTGAAAATCCAAGAGTTCCTATGATAAGAGAGTGGTACCTGTGCTTGCTGCAGCCCTGGATACTGGGAAAGCTGAGGGGAAGGCCGTGCTTGAGTCGCAAAGAGAGCAGCCTGGTCCCCTGGCTGGCCCTGGGGAAAAAAAAAAAAAAAAAAAAAAAAAAGAGGTGAACCTTTGGTCCTAACAGGAAGGCCTTGACTTGAGCTTCTGGTCAGTAATCCCAATAACCCACGACACCAAATCTCATGACATTAAAAGAGAACTCAGATTCTCAAACTGTCTGAATGTCACTTCTCACCAATTCCTTGCATGTGCATAGAGTTGAACTCTTCCTCTAAGAAGACAACAGATGTTCCCAGTGATGGCAGAGACATATACACAAGTCCAAGTAACCAAAGGTCTTCTCTGAAGGGAGGCCTGGACAGCTTTCTAGTATGTTCCCTGGTCCAGGTGCTCCACTGGGGTAAAAGGCATGAGCCTCCTATGAAATCTAGAACCAGTAAGGGCCCATAAAGGGAAGAGAATGTGCGGTGCACACGAATGGCATATGAAAATGTTATGGCTTCTTAACGAAGCTTCCTTGTAGTGATCTAAAAATTGCCCATTTAGCCATGCATTTAAGGGAAATTTTTGAACCTATGATGAATCTAATAATCCACTAGAATATAATATATAAAAATGTATAAGCTCTTAATAGTAAATCCAATTCTAACCAACTATGCATAAAACAAAACCAATTTATCTCTGCTCACCAGTCTTAATTTAACATAAGTTTTGGCTTTAGGAAAACAAGAGATAGTGATGAGACTGGCTACATGTGTGTTCTAAGTTTTGGTGAAATGAATTATTTTATGGAAGCTTGTAGTAATAATCATAGAAAGAAGCCTTGCTTCTTACCATCACTGGGTGTTTTCAGCACTAAGTAGAGTGAGGTTTACTATAGGATAAGTAAGTTATAAATTAACCTAGCCTAACTTATATAAATTATAGTTACATGAAACTGTTTTAACATGTATGGAAGTAGTGCAGATATTTCTAGAAGGAGAAAGGAGTAAACATTCAGCTTAAGAGGGAGAGTACCAACAAGTATAAAGAATCCCCCTTTTTGGCCCTATCTTCTCACAAGAACTCTACAGGGAAGAAGTACCTCGCCTATGTTCTTCAGATAGGAAATGCCAGGCTCAGAGAGCACAGGGCTCTTCTCCTTGCAATGCGGTGTCTCCACACATGACATTAAGGTGGAAAGAAATTCTTTTTTGTTGTTTTGTTTTGTTTGTACTGGGGATTGAACCCAGGGGCATTCCACCTCTGAGCTACACTCCCATCCCTATTTTATTTTTGTATTGAAACAGCTGGGTTGCTGACGTTGTCCTTGAACCTGAGATCCTCCTGCCGCATCAGCCTCCTAAGTACTGGCATTATAGGTGTTTACCACCATACCTGCCTGAGGGGTGCCTATTCTTTAAGGGCACATATACAGCCTCTTAAAATCATCCCCAAAAGGAAATATCTACTAAGACTGGCTAATAAAATATTGAAACCAAATATATAATCAGAAGGTGTATACTCAGATCCCAACATAAAATCACTTGAGGCCATTTAGGAGGCTTCTACCTCTCCTGAGCTATCCATCTACACATGTGTGAAACACAAATTTCTGAGATACCATTTCTACCATGGTATCTATCCACCTTCAATAAGAATATAACTTCAATAGAATCTAACTTTCCTGAATGCAGTTCCAGGAAGATACTGTTAAATACAACTATAACTCCATGTGCTTGGGTCCAAGAATAATAGTCAAATTCCCTCTATGCTAAACCTATGTTCCCCAAAGCATCCAAATGGCTCCTGATCCTCTAAAACCCAGGCCAAGGAATCATTAAATTAACTAGATCTTTAAATATCAGTCTTTAAACCGATGCTTTCTGATATTAGCATCATATAAGGTTCTGGGAGCATACTGTCATGCTTCCTTGTGGGGACAAATACATGCATATTATCATTTTTACAGAACAGAAGAAAACTGAACTACTGATAGGTGAGCTGTGATCTTGGGATCAATAGGTGTTCTGTAATACCCATGCCCTATTTCAGCTTTGAGGGGAACAGGATGTGATCTACTTGGGACGGCTGCCTGAAACAGATCTTTTCTAGCTCTTTACTCCTCTGCTTATTGAAGAACCATATGGGATACACTTTGACTTACACGAAAGGGTAGAAAAAAAAGAACACTAATAAGGTATATCTGAGTTACTGGGCAACACTCCTTTATTGCTCATTGTTAGTTGAGATCATGGAGATTTAAAAAATATAAAATAAAAATTATTTTTCTACTTAAAAAAAACCACAAAGCTAACATGTAAAAAGGAACCATTGCTTTAAAAGAAGCAGGGAGAAAGCAATTGAGGAAAAACACAATGACTCTGAAATAGTTTTGACACTCTAAAATTCACCTGTAGACATTTATGTCTACAGGTGAGCTATTCATATGAAGTCTTATTATGCCCTCTCACCACCAACTTCTCCCAACGTATTATTTAAGTATAGCAGGGAATAACTAAGACACGCAATATCCACCCAGAGAAAAACACATACACCCCAAGTTGGCTGACACCCCCAAGTTCTTGTTAATAGTTTCGTCATCATACATTGTCTGAAAGGGAAATATCCTAATTTCTCCTGCCAGACTGAAATAGAGTCCTATTTTTCTTTGTTTTTCCCCCAGAATAATGCCAGAGATACATTATTTCAACTTGCAAAAATAGTTCAATTTCTTAAGAAAATAGACAAGAAAAGTTCTTTAGTAAATTGAAAAATTTTGTAAGTGCTAAAAAAAGGATCCTAATGTGGGAAGGAACAAGGAAAACTAAAGACTGAGGAATGGTAAAGAATTTTTAACATCAGTGGACATGGTTTTGGCTGTGTTAAACCAAAAACAGATTATATAATGGACCTTCCAAACTGGACAACAGGGAAAAGGTCATGCCAGACAAATTAGAACATATGGCTACTTTGATTATCTGTTATTTTCTAAAAACATTTTAAGCTTCATTACACTTTTTTTTACTCAGTTACCAACACAGTATCTGGCATGTGGTAAGCGCTCAGTAAATATCTGTTGAAAAAAATAAAGAGACACCCAGAGGTAAAGCAGGATTTATTTTTTATTTCAATATAAATTACTGTACCAAGTACTTTTCAACTACTCTATCACTACTCCATCATTTTCAGTACCACTTTTGTTTTGAAAACTCTTTTTTAACTTAATGTTTAGCATGTACATGTTAATGAGACCTTCTTTTCACCTGAATTAATGCTTAGCATGTAGCTCAATTTCTTCCTCCTCAGTGATTCTACTTAGCTGAAAACAATGAGGCAACATTAATTTCATATTTTAAGCATGAAAAGGATAATCCAGGAAGCTGGTTTCTGATGACATATTTGAGGCTGGCCAGGTGCCACATGACTTTAGAAGAGAACGTTAACCTATGTGCGTCCCTGCTGGAGCTCCTGTGTCTCCGATACCTGACTAGTTTGCACTAAGGAAATGATCTATAGTCTACTGGAACATTTTTATAGCTACATAAGCCCATCTCCTCATTGCTACATGAGTGAAAAACCTTACACATGGTCTCTTGACTTCATTTTTATGCACTTCTCTTTGGGTCTGTCTCTATAAACAAAACATAAATCCATTAAATTTTCTAAAAATGATCACTTTCTAAAACACTCCTAAAGAGACTGCGCTGGAGATGTGGCCTAGTGGTGGAGTGTTTGCCTTAGCATGCATGAGGCCCTGGGTTCAATCCCCAGCACAACCACCCCAAAAAAAAAAAAAAAAGGATATTAATCATTAACATTAGCTGGGCGTGGTGGCACACACTTGTAATCCTAGTATGTGGGAGGCAGAAATAGGAGGATCGCAGGTTCATGGCCAGCCTAAGCAACTTGTGAGGTCCTCTGCAACTTAAGTGAGACCCTGTTTCAAAATAAAGAATAAAATCGGGCTCAGAGGTAGAATGCCCCTGGGTTCCATCGCCAGTACCAAAAAAAGAAAAAAAGGGGCTCTGTTTCCTGGGTGTGTTGGTACACACCTGTAATCCCTGTACTTAGGAGCTGAGAAAAGGGGGTAAATAAAAGGTACACACCAAAAACCAGTGGGTAATGTTTGATGACTTGCCTAGAAAAAGGGTTTTACTTGTGACTCCTGCTTTGGAAGTTACTGAGTACTAGTGCCCAAGGCTAAAACCAGCAGTCCTGATCATGGTACTGGCCTGCTTTGACTATAGACAACAGGGATGGAGAAAATGCTATAATTAGAAGAGGTCCTATTGACCGAGTATGCTTGAAACTATCAAGTTTGCACATTGTTTGTTTTTGGTACTGGGGATGAACTCAGAGGCATTCTACCTCTGAGCCACACCCCCAACTCTACTTTTTAATTTTCGTTTTGAAACAGGGTCTCCCAAGGTTGATGAGAGTCTCACTACTTGATGAGGCTGTCCTGGAACTGAACCTCCAATCCTCCTGTCTCAGCCTCCCAAGTACTGAGACTATAGGTGCAACGCCACCATGTCTGGACAAGTTTTCACTTTATTTATAACCTGGCTATCGACTGGCACTAACTGCAAGAATATCCTGATTCATTCTAAAATAAACACATCTCATACAATAAAGAACCTTTACAATATATTCTATTAAAATGTTCATAAATGATGACTATAAGTATTTAATAAGTATATAGTATAATAAGTATGTACCTATTAAAATCCTAATATGAAATGATGAACATATCAACTGGCCTAGCATGTATTTATTAAATTCCTAATGTGGAAGAATATTTAAAAAATGTAGAAAGGTAAGAAAGACAGGAAAGATACACAATTTTACTAATTTGAATGAATATAAAAATCATATACCCTTCTTTTGACTGTACCTAGTAAACAAAACATTGTGCCTGTATTAATACTTTCTTTTAAAAGACTCATGCAAACTGATTTCTATCTGAATGACATTATCATCTGAGCAATAAATGCCCTACTGCAAACATAAGTTATAATCCAAATAATTTTTTTGGTATATGTGTGGTACTGGAGATTGAATTCAGGGCCGTTTTTCCTCTGAGCTAAACCCCAGCCCCTCTCCCCTTTTTCTTAATTTTAAAGCAGGCTCTTGCTAAGTTACTGAGGGACTCAAGATAAGTTGCTAAAGCTGGCCTCAAACCTGCAATCCTCCTGTCTTCGCCTCCCAGACACTGGTTTTACAGGCATGTGCCAGCATGCCAGGTTTGTAATCAAAATATTTTTAAGTTTGAGAGTTTAATTCAAATTTTGACATGAATAAAATCCTCACCTGCTCTCCATATACCATTAAGTGCCAAGAAAAACTGAACATTTTGGGGAAAGTTTCTGACCCTCTAGTTCACTTCCCTCTAGTGAAACTATCGGAGAAATTGCCGATATAGCCAGTATATATTAGCCTGAACATTCATGAAGTTTGAATATGCAGCTAAGGGTATTCCCACCAGTGTACAGCGAATATTACCCACCAAAATGATAGTGAAATAAGTTGACTTACATTCACATCTGAGATGTGTGTTCTTTTTTATTCTAATGCTTCTTGGGCTTATGTTGTGGGTTGGCTACCTGATGTAGAAACCTATAAGTCATTTAACGCAAAGCATGCATTCTTAGCTAGCCCAGGCAAAGCAATAGTGGTGAAGTCTTAACAGCATGCAGGCACAAGACCTATGCTCAAATAAATAAATACATGAACATCTTCTCCATACCGGAAAGAAGAGATGATGCGTTTTGTTAAGAATCTGGGACTAACCAGCAGGTGGGATGTGATGAGAGGGGGTGTTTCATAACGATAGTTTTCATTATTTTGCACTGGCTTAGAAATCAGCATGCCATGCGTTCCTGCAGTAATGATGTAAAATACCACTGAGAGAAGCAAGAGCTCCAGAAGAGATGGGTTCAACGCTTGGACTGAGATGAAGGTGCACAGACTGCACTATGGTTCCATGAATGTTTACTGGCTTCTGTACCACACATGTGTATGATGAGAGTCACTAGGTGATCAGAGGGGAGAAATAAATGAATCCCTTTAAACTTGAACATGACCAATGCATTCATGATTCTGTGTTACAGTCTCAAACACAAACCAAGGAATGGCGAAATGAAGACTGTAATAATTACCAGCTGCAGAGGACAAACCTGCTTTTAATTTTGATGTTCAAAGGATAATGCTATAAAAGTTTACTTTCAAAACAAAAAGTAAAGAATGAAAAACAAATGACAGCAGGGGTGTTACCATTATGTTGTCAAAGTCTTGCAGAAGGGAGACAGCAGAGTTACACAAGTCCTACAGAGAGGGGACAGCAAGAAAACGGCAGACAACACAGATAAGATTTTTCAGCCTAGTGATGTGGGCAGCCAAAATACATATGAAACATTTCATTTTAAAACAATGTTCTAGGGAGTTCAAGACCCAGGCCCTACAATGTTCTATTAATTTGTATGCAAAGTGATCTCAACATAGACTGGGCTATTCATTGATAAATACTATGGTAATATTCACATATCAGAATACCATAACCATAAAAGTTAAATGGCGATACAGAAGAAAGTAGGAAAGACAACAGACCCAGAGACTTGCTGCAGCTAAGGGATGCTGGAATCCCAGTGTGAGCAACTGGGAGCAGGCTCCTTCCCACCCTGGAGCCCCCGGGAAACTTAGGACATAGGTCACATTAAACAGACAAGACAGGAAGTAAACAAGTCAGCAGGTCAGACGTTGCTGGAGGGTGCAATTAGACAGCTCCATGCCTCCTAACTGTATCAGGCTAACTACACATTTGATCAGAGTGGACAATGCATGTGAGTCTATAAGTGCCACCACTGTTTACACTCTAATGGCAACTCACTATTTGGGGGAAAACTGCTATTTCTCAGGCAATGATTCACAAGTTTTATCTTTTTTTTTTTTTTTTTTTTTGGTACTGGGTATTGAACCCAAGGGCATTTTACAACCAAGCAAAATCCACAGAACCATCTTCCTTTTTTTTTTTTTTCCCTACTTTTTTTTTGAAACAAGGTCTCACTAAATTGCTAAGGCTGCTCTCAAACCTGATATCCTCCTGTCTTGACCTCCCAAATACAGGAATTACAAGACATGCCTGGCTTTTTAAATCATATTTATAATTGGATCCCAAGGGATATAATGACTGAGATGTTAAAAATGTCCCTGAGCTTCCAGAGAGCTAGAAATGGACTTGAAGCAAAGGATTCTCAGGAAAGGCGTTTTATCATACTAGGGATCAGAAATTATAGGAGGAATTCTTTAAACAAATAATATCTTTTCTCATCATTTTAGGTACAGGTACATAAATCACTGAATCTGCATTAGCTTCAATGGCAAATCTCATATTAATAGTTAATTTTCTTATCCCTCCACCCCAATCTTCTGCCCTCTCTCATAAGAAAAAAAAAAAAGCTACATATACTATCCTCAGATTCATTACATTTACCTAGTCACAATTTCACTAGTCAAAATTAGCAGCTTCCTCACTGTTCAAATAACAGAGAAATAACGGATACATCGATGGATTCAAAAACATGTAGGAAAAGTGTAAAAACATTCATAAGAAAGAAAGAAAAAAGACTCATTATATTTATGGTAGTGATTACCTCTTTATAGGAAGGGAGGGAAATACATCCACATCTCTCATATTCTATTTTTTTACAAGATGGTCTATATCAGATATGGCAGACCATTATTATTTTTAAAAAAGCTAGATGGGGTAAGTGATTATTATCTTCTACTCTGGTCTGTTTTCTTGAAACACACTTCTAGAGAGTAAGTGGCCGGAAGAGAGGAAAAGAAAGAAACATATTCCTAGGTGAAAACATATCCCCAGGGCATGAGATCAATCACTAAATCAAGGGTGGTTGCTCAACCTTAACGGCAGTCATCAACCCGAGGCAGACTTTCATGAAGTCACAGGCTCCCTTCTGCCAAGGAACTACCAGTGGCAGGGGGCTGTGACTCAGGCATCCTTCCTGCCTTAAATTACCTAATTCCTTCATTTGGGTACACAAATGAGACCTGCTCCAGGCTGATAATCTAATCTGTTTACAAGTTGCTACAAGCTGTATCCAGGCATCTCCGTCCTCTGTCTGAAACCTTCCCTCTATAGTCATGAAAAGCCTTATTCAGTACCTGTAGACTGTATGTAACCAACTGTTTCTTCTAAATGTGTCTCAAATGATTGAAGCCACATATATCTTTTGTCTAGCATCCTTTGGAGTCTTAAAATTAAATTATCAGCTTCGCATTGATTATTACAAAGAGTGACAAAATGGTTTGGGGCACTGAAGTCAGGATAAAGATATATCACACATCAAGGTGTAAAAGAAAGTCCTCTTCCTTAGAAAGGAAGTTTTTGCTGTCAGAGGAAAATGTTGAGAACAAGAAAGGAATGAACAAAAAGCAATGAGAGCAACATTTTGAAATACAGTATCGAATATTCCATGTTTTCTGATAATTCCCATAGAATATGCAGAAAATAAAATATAGTGATACTTTTAAGATTGAAATTGGAATAAGCCCCTCTAAAGTTCTATCACAGAATTCAGAAAAAATGTGCCTCTCTAATAACCCAACATATCTATTAGAAAAACTAAACAATGCTCTTTTTACTTAATTACTCTGTTTTATGATTGGCAGTGATCAAATGATTATAAAGTCAATCTTACTAGAGATAATTAAAGTAATTACCAGTAAAGCATCTGATGTGTTTCTATTCTTTTTTAATGCTGAACATATTCAAGAACAAAGTGATAACTTTTATGGGAAGGGAATTTCAAGAAAACCATAAGCATAATAATAATTGAACAGCAATAATAAGTAGATAAGCTAACATTTCTTTTCTTTTCTTTTTTCTTTTTCCCTGCAACCCAGGGCCTTCTACCTCTGAGCTACACCCCTAGCCCTATTTTTTATTCTTTGTTTTGAAGCAGGGTCTCACTAAGTTGTGGAAGGCCTCACTAAGTAGCTGAGGATTCTCCTGTTTCAGCCTCCCAAGTACTAGGATTACAAGCGTGCCCCACCATGCCCAGCTAGCAGCTAACATTTCTTTAGCACTTACTATGAGCCCGCTACTGCTCTCCTGGCTGCTACATATATTAAATCATCAGTTTCACAACCACCACATAAAGGAAGTGTTGCATGAGCTCTAGTTTGTAGAAGAGTCTCAGAGGCACAAAGAGGTAGTGTAACCGGAGCACCTAAATTCCTGCTAGATAAGGGACAATGAGCAAGGAACGGAAGTCGAAGAGTTCCTAGATGAAGACTACAACTAAGAATGAAAACAGGTTTCCTTGCCAAAACATCTTTGTGCATGTCCACAGGAACTCCGTAAGAAAACACACAGGATTATAACAAGGATCATTAGATCAAATAATCTGACTAGATCCTCACACAGTATCTCTAGATATACCTGAGAAGATAGAAGACGGTCCATACCAGAAACTTCCATGAAAAACTGATGAAAGTCACTGTATAAAGGTATTCTAGCTTTCATCCTGTGTCAGCTAAAGCTCACTGGTTTCTACAAATCTCCACTTCTCTCTGCTACTAGGTAGGAAGAAGCTAAGTCCCATTAGGGACTCTGCAAGGGATAAGACATATCCAGAATTCAGGAATTTATGTCTCTTCTGCTGCACTGAGGTCTTCAAAACAACAACAGTAGAGATTATTGCAGGAGGTAGACCTCAAAGAGACAGTTATGTGGTGCGTGCATGGATAAAAATTATACCGCTAGCCAGGAGCAATTGCATATGCCTCTAATCTCAGTTCTTGTGATGCTGAGACAGGAGGATCACAGGTTTGAGCCCAGCCTCAGCAACTTAGGGAGACACTGTTTCAAAATAAAAAGGGCTGGGCGGTGTAACTCAGAGGTAGAATTACCCCGGGTTAAATCCCCAGCACCAGAAAAAAAAAAAAAAAAAAAAATCACATTGCTAAGAATCAAAGTCACTTGATTCTTGTTGATGAGGCTGGCCTCAAACCCTCAAGTTCTGAGGTTACAGGCCTGCACTACCGTGCCTGGGGCATTTGTTCATTTGAAGAACATCTCATACATTTCTACTATGTACTCAGTAGATGAAAAGATGGTACAAAATATTAAAAGGCCTACTGCTCAACCTCTGAAAAAAGTGGACAACCAGTGGGTTACTGGAAAACTGGCCTAGACGGCAGTCTCATCCAAGATACAGCCCTGGAGAAATACATCGGCCTGTAGAGGCAGCTGGTGAAATCCCAAGATTGGGTGTAAAGATTACAGTAAATTAAGATTCTCCAATAGGTTTGCTATGCTTAATAAAATGGACTAAGACATGGAGAAAAATTATATACATTTACTTTTCTCTACAAGAACTGAAAAACTGGGAAAGAAAAACAGTACTAGTCCTTGTGTAGCTAGAGAAACTCATATCACGTGTAGCATGTAGAACATATTCAACCTGAAAAAAAAACACTCTGTCAAAATTGGAATCAATATTTTCCTATCAATTCTCCTCATTAAATGGTCAGTCCTTAGAAACGCAGCTAATTGTGCCCAGCATCACATATACTATAACAATTTGTCAATATCACTTATATTTATATAATTCTGTCTTTACTTGATGTTTTGAAGGATTGTTACAAGGAGAAAGTTTTTCGTTGCCACAACACCAGTTAGCTGGATTCCAGGGAGAACAGCTCATACACTATCTGATGAGAGAGAGGAAAGGGGCTAACTTCTCCACAGAACCTGCCATGAGCAGGGACCCTGGCAAAAGCTACATGCAATCCCATTAGAAATGATGTAGACATTTCTCTTCCTCATAACAGTAGTATCTTCCTCCCACGATGATCCCACACTTGAAAAATGATGAAAGGGGAAAAAAGTATGTCTGCTTGTAAAAGTATTTGAGAGTTCACAGCCAGTGTCAATTGTTAAAGATGAATGTAAAGGCAGAAGGAGCAGTGAATGGTATACAGCCACTGTTATTAAGCTGAGCATTTGCTATTTGAAAAGGAGGACATTTATAACCTCAAAAAGTAAAAAAAAAAAAAAAAAAAAAGCTATGACTGCAATTAACTGATAGAACTTCGACTTAACAGCTAGTGCAATACAACAGCAATTAATGGACAATCCATTAATTCCCATTAGTATAATCAAGTTTAATCAGTACAACTCTGGGTGTTTTTGTAAGAGAATAGAGTGGAGGATATTTGAGAGGTTGAAGAAGCTGGAGGAGTAATGAATCATCCAGGCATACTTCGGTCAGAAGTCTGCCTTTTGCAAATATATTATCTTTGACTACATGTACCTTTTAAATTGTTGGTTTTAAGTGAAATTGTCTATCAGGGCTATTAGGAAGTAACCCTATTGAGGACAGGAATATTTCTCTGTAAATGGCCATGCAGGCTTTTCCCCAATGCTCTAAACCACTGAGAGTAATTCAAAGTCAAATTCAGCAGTATCAGTTTCAAAGTGGGTATAATAAGGAAAAGTACATTTTGTGATAAAAAGATTGTTTAAACTTTATTACTTTAAAAGGGAGCTGAATTCATTCTAGTTGGGTGGTTTATTGACTCCTACTAAAATTTTCTATTTATCTCCATAAAGATTTTTAAAGCAATGCCATAACTATTTTTGCTCAGCCCCAGGAAGAGCCAAAACTCCAGTGCTGTTCTAAGTGGCTCTAAACAATATTGCTTATTAAGCAAGACTAATGATTTTTTCAATCTTTTAATCAAGGTCTCAGCATTTATGTGTAAGGAGGAAATCAGGCCTGTTTCAGCTGACACTAGGAAGTTAAAACAATCTCTAGAGGTCCAGGAGAGACAAGTATGTGTCAACTGGTCTTTACATCCTAGGGCAACTGAACTAGTTCCTCTTGTCTTTTTTATAATTCAGGTAAAAATGGACCATTTCTAAGAATGATTGGACGATCTCTCCACCTTCACTGCTACCCCCATCCACTAAATGGCCCAAATACAGAGGTACCATGAATTAGATAATGGAGACATGTTTAGAAAGTTATTCAAAAGACAAGGGATATTTTTCAATGCATTCAAATCTCTTGCTATTTTATAGTGTTACTGTTTTTCTTTGCGTAGTATATACTTGTAAATGGCTGGTCTGTCTGAGGATCATAAAGGTACTTAATGCATCAGAGGGCACCTGTGGGATCTAAGTTAACTGATACATGCAAAGGGCCCAGAAGTGTTTGGCATATAGTAATGGCTCTGCTAGTGTTAGCTATTACGATTAAAACAGCGAATGCCCATTTTGGAAAAAATGGGAAATAAATATACACAAACTTAGAAAAAACTCACAATCTCACTTCACTCTTTTTACTTAAATATACTTGCATGCAAAGGTAGGTTCACAAGTCTATACTAAGTTTTGGGCAACATTCACTTATGTTTTGTTAAACAGGTTCACTGTCTAAAAAGGAAAGTAGTATGTTATAGGGCATCAAAATAGCAATAACACAAATCAAGAATTGAATTAAACGTGCCCATACACTGAGTGCTGTTTGTAATTTATGCACTGTCTGCTATAAACCTTATTAAGGATACACTACGAACAAAGAGTTGAGGCAAGGCACAATAGGGAGAAATCTGAGCAATATCAGGGCTTTGGAGACACAACCTTAAAGTAGTAAGTCTAAAAATAACACGTGAAAGTAGAGCCAAAAGGAGCACAAAACATGGTGGTGATTAGAAAAGGAGGTTCAGGGGAGGTCACCTCAAGGACAAAAGGTCTGCTTCTTTATTAACGCTTCTTTTCATTTTGAGACACAACTTTAAGCAACCTAAGATATTTCATTTCTTCTCAGATCAATGGTCATAAAATACAAAGGAGAAAATGTATAAACCTGTGTAAAAGATGTATACATGTCTACTGGGATGTGTGCACAGGAAAGACAGGCCACAACACCCCAAACTCCTCCCTCGCTGAAGCAGCTCATGAAATGCAGGGGACTCCCTTGCTGGGTGTGGACAAACCTGTTGGAAGGGCCGAGCCTGGGCTTGCCTGAGAAGCCTCTGCTGCTGCTGCTGCTGCAGAAGCTTCATCTGTATCAACTGCTGCTGCGATGTGAGAGCATGGAGCGAGGGCGGCTGCATCATGGCGCCCGAGCGCCTCTGCAGCATGTTGGACAGAGCTTGCTTGGTGTTGGTCGGGACAAAGGAGCCCGCAGGGTCCAATCGGGAGCCACCTAGAGAAGCAACCGAAAGGAAGGGGTTTTGACGAGTGTTAAAGGAACAGGTCTTGTTATTTTCTCAAAATGCAGAGATTTCACCAAGTCTTGCCATTTGAGCGAAATGGAAACTAGTGTATTACCCGACTTGCTGTAAAAATTAAAGATCTGTTAATAGTAGTATAGGTTCCAAAAGATGTAGTGTGATATAAATATAATATTTAACATGATTTCAGGGAGGGTGTACTTCAGTGGGTAAAATGAAATGCTGAAACAGGAGGGGCTGGCATGACGTCAGAGATATGTGGCTTTCAGTGGTGCACGGCCCTCGGGAAGACAGGACTCGCATGGCACAGATTACCTTCACACTATATTCTGGCCAAGTCTCCTGAGCCAAGCAGACAAACTGTTTGCAATTTTAAACAAATTTGAAGCCATGATATTTAAGCTCCTTTTTCAGGGAGAAATAAAAATGCCTGTTTTGCAGTAAAGAGGTATGAAAATACTTCAGAAATTTAAATGCTCAGAAACTTCAAATAGCATGAATGGAAACAAAATGTTTTTCTTTTGAAAGGTCGAAAATCAAATCAACTAGAAACATCAGTGATACTATTGCTTAAGAAACTATTTCCTTGGAAAATTTGCATTTGAATTTGTCAAGTGCCTTATGAATAGGAACTTTTTTTTTTCAACATTGGCTGACTTCACAGTAAATGCCAATCCTTCATTCACCACAAATAGTTCTATGTATATTCTTTGATGCACATAAATGAGAAGAATGGCTGATAAATCCCTCGCTAAAGATATTTTATCTCTATTTTTTAAGTAATTTGTACAATGGAAATATTTTAAAGCTGTTCGCTTGAAAAACCTACTGTTTTAAAGACTCAGTACCACAGTTAGCATGGTGACTTATGATGTCACTCAGAGGCAGCATTTCAAGAACGTTGGAACAACAATGGAAAGAACTGAGTGACACAGGTCCAGGTAACTTCTGTTGCAGCATGAACCAGAACTATGTAAATTAATAGAACTATACTAACACATAATTTAGACTTTTTATACAAATGGAAAACCTTTTAAAAAAATTAGACTATGATGTATGTACTGTGTGTGGCATGTGTGTGTGTGTGCGCGTGAGAGACATACATACACACACACACACACACACACACACACACACACTGGGGACTGAACTCAAGGGCATTCTACCTCTAAGCTATATCTCTATTCCCATTTTATTGTTCATTTTGAAACAAGGTTTGCTGAGGAACTTGCTAAATTGCTGAGGCCATCTTTGAACTTAAGATTCTCCTGTCTCAGCCACCCGAGTACTGATATTACAGGTGAACACCACCATGTCTGGCTTTGTTATGTTTTGTTTTGTTTTTTATGGAGTTTTGCTATGTGATTCAGGCTAGCCTTGAACTTGCAATCCCCCAGCTGCAGCCTTAGCCTCCTGAGTGGCAAGGACATGCTACCATGCCTGGCTTGCAATCTACTTCTCTTTGTTTTTCCTAAGTCTTCTATAATCCTGTATCTCTGAACCAACTAAAGAAATCAAGTATTATAAATGCAGTCAAGTGCTCTGTATATTCGCACCTATTTTCCTTGCCTTCTACGGAACACCACATTGAACTTAGTGTTTATTAGTCATTCAGTATAATTTAATCATACTCATGTGTATATATGAGAAAGAGAGATTGGGGAAGATACATACATGATTATGTGTGTATGTGTGTGTGGGGGGGTTGTTTTGCACTGAAACTACACATGAATGGAATCAACTCTACATACACTTCCACAACTTCATAGGATTCTTTTTTACATAAAAGTGTACTAATTCAACAATACTGTATTCTCATAATTCTTTTCTTCAAAATTGTTTTCTTACATGACACCTAGTACCTAAAGTTCCTCAACTTTTCAATATTCTGGGGGAAAGGGTATGTGCTTTTACTCAGTAGGCAGCCTTCAATTCATAGACAGTCCTGTGTTGCACTAAACTATCAAGTTTAAAATGGCTTAAAAATCCACATGGACTTTGGAATTAAAAGGAGAAAAGTCAAAAGAGGGGCCAACTGTATACTGTTTCCAACATTTATCATTAAATCTAGAGTGCTCGTTGTAGTCTACATACATTGATTCAATAGCCTTTTTTGTTTCTCTGTTTGGAGCTGGGGTCCCACTATGTGGCCTTGACCTGGTCTCAAGTGGTCCTCCTGCCTCAGCCTCCTGAGTATATGGGACAACAGGTGTTTAACACTGGACCTGGCTGAAATCTTATTTTATACAAAGAAAAGCACATTTTGAGTGGAAAGAATTATGAAAATGTTCACAAGAACAGTTCTTGGAACCCCCATTTTGTGGAGGTTTCAGTTTTAAACCACAGAACCCCAAGCTGTTTCTCAGCCTAAAGTGTCCCACGGGGCTCTCGGGTCACATACCTGGAGCAAGAGACGGGTTTTGAAGGAAGAAGCCGGGCTGCTGGGGTTGGCCCATGAGGTTGTACCCCCACAGGGTGGACTGGGGATGGTGCATCATTTGGGAGGAAATGGGTGAGTAATTAGGAGGCACTCGGTATAAGTTGCTCTGTGAATATTCCTTCAACAGAAAGATAGAAAAAAAATAAAAAATTTAGGTCCACATACCACACAGCTAATTAATGCAAAGTCTTCCTGTTCGGTTATGAGATCTCCTCTATCCCAGTGTACAAAGCTGTTTTTTTAAAAGGGAAGATGGAAAGCCAGGCAGTCCATCTATTCTCTGCTAGACTGTCGTTTAAGTTGAAGCTTTTCCTTGATTTAATGTAACTTGGTTTGCAATAGGCAGATATAGAAAATGATACCTTCTGAACTATGTTTTCAAAATACTGAAAGTGCACTCAGACCACAAATACTGAACAATGCCCGCAACTGCAAGAGCACGTGCCTGGCTGAATTTCCTCCTAGAAGGCCTTTCTCGTACCCTAAATGCATTTGGATGAAAATTATACCAGAAAAGCACACGATGCCTCAGAAAGATCCTCTGACTGGACAGCACAGAATCTTACTTGCAATTTTTAAGATAGTATGCCAGGGAAGTACACAGCCCCACCCCAGCCCTCACACACTTGCTTCGTCTTCCTCAACACCAGCTCAAGAGTCCCTAAGGACCATATCAGAATGTCGAAGTTAGCCCACCAGCTGTACTTCCTGGAGCCTAGCCCTAGAGAATGAAGGACAATAAAAAACTCACTGTCCTGCAATTTTACAAAAGGCTAAATCCCACTGGGAAGAGGTGGCTTCAGGAGGACAAGAGGAAGGGACATACTTGGGATCCCCTGGGGAATGAGATGGCCTGAGGGCTTTTGTATCTGAAAATGGCACAAGCCATCCTTGTGGCTTGGAAGGCAAGGATATACCAGGTTTGTGGAAGTATCAGCCAGGACCATACTGAACAATCTTCAAGACAAAAAAATATCGGTAGGAAGACTAAATGAGAGGGTGGGCACTGACATTCAAGTAGCACCAAAAGTGACAGTAGCCATTGCTAGAATGTTAGTCGTCACCAAGCTATCGGCTGGGGAAAATGTATTTTGGTTTTGACATAGGTGAACAATAATGATAATTATGCATGAATGTCTGGATGCTAAACTGTGATCATTTCTTGCACTGTGCAGCAAGACCACCACTGTGTTTTATAGAAAAATACCTCAAACTCTCTCCCAAGCATTGCCCAGGTGATTTAAGTAAAAAGATGTTTAACGCGTTATATTTCACGCTCTATAAAAATCACTTACACATTATTGTCTAATACTTTTCTGTTTTTGAAAGAATATGTTGCTACTGTTACGGAACACTAAGAGGGAGACAGGAGGGTAAACTTTTTAAATTAGACTTACTTTAGGTTTTATAAAAACCTAAAATATGGTAGAGAAGTAGAATAAAGAGGAGGACTGAGATACAAGTATGAAATAAGAAATCTCAGAGACATCCTACTAGCCATGTTAAATGCACTTTTACCTAATGGAAATCAAATAGAGCTTTTTATGTGAATTTACTGTAGATATCAAGCATCCAAAATACAATATATATTTTAGACATATTTAATCAAAGTAGAAGAGGACAAGGTTTTATAGTTCTAAAAAATTAAAAGTTTCCAGCCCTGGAGCATATTGAGTCACTGAAATACTAGCTCAATATAATTCACAATGGAAGTCTAAAATTGAAAAAAGTGATTAGAAGTGGAGGAGGGAAAATCAATAGCTTTAAATCTGTCATCTAGGACAAGCCATCCTGTGCCATCCCTGCTGTAAGAAGCTATGTCCCCTCAGCAGTGTTGCTAGGGATTAGCTTGGCCCGCAGTGGACCTCATGCTGGATACTGCTAGCCGGAGTTCTCCTGACCCCCCCCTCCCCACTCACATCCGCTCTTGAGCTCGATTTCGTCTTGCGCTTCCTGCCCTTGGTCTTCTTCTCTTCGTCGGTTGGGGTCTTTCCCTGATCTGACAGCTCTGCTGATTTCCTCTCCGGTTCCTGAGAAACCGGCGATGTGGGATCTTCCTCTTCCTCCTCAGGAGGCAGGGGCAGTGGCTCGAGGTAGTAGCTTCGGGGCTTGGGCATGGGATGTGTGTGGTACAGCAGGAGGTGCTGCTGCTCCTCGTACTTGATCACCTTCCGGTCCATGCGGACAGTCCCGAACCAGGCCCAGGACAGAGGAGCGGGATTCTTCTGACCCTCAAACAAGTCCCATGGGGACACCTTCTGCTTCGTAGACACCTGGAGACCCTGCGACAAAAGAATTATGCTCTGTGACAACATATTCAGCTCCCTCCCTGGCTGACAGGCAGGCTGGCTTGGAATCGGACCTCGGGGAGCATCCCAGCTGGCTGTGGGCCCAGAGAGCACAGCAGCCAGGTGGCACAGCGAGGTCCTGTGGGAAGAGAGGCTAGAATTCAGACCTCCAGTTCAGTTCCACAGTTCCCTTCACTGCACAATGCTCTGTTCAAGCAAAATAAGACAGTCTAGCATATTTTACTGTAAACTGGCAGTTTTCGTTTCATTGGCTTTAACCAAAAATAAATAAAAAATAAAATTTCTAATGCTTACTTAAAAGCTAATCTTACTCTACTAAATTATAACCAGTTACAAATCTCCAGAATCTTTTTTTTTTTCTATTTTTGGTACTGGGGATTGACCCTAGTACCTTTGAGCTACATCCCCAGCCCTATTTTATTTCTTATTTTGAAACAAGGTCTTGCTGAGTTTGCTGAGGCTGGCCATGAATCTGTGATCCTCCTGTCTCAGCCTCCTAAGTAGTAGGATTACAGGTATGTGCTACCATGCCCAGATATAATTAGTTTTAAGATACTACAAAATTTAAGATTCAAGATTTAATCACCCTTTAATTGGGTTCATATTAACTTCAATTCAAACCTGTATGGACTTGATTTGAACTGGAATCTTTCATGTGCTTAACAAACTAGTCGCAGAATAATATTGTGATACAAATAAATTATAGGAACAGAAACAAATAGTCATTCAACTCCAGTTTATCTCTAATGACTCTAGAAGAGAAAAGTTACTCTGTTTCTAAAAACAAAACTGTTATATTTTCAACATTAATTGGTGATGCCTCTTAGTACTGTCCTTAGTAAATCAATTTGAACATATTTCCCCTCAAAATATTCTCCCCAATAACTATGCAGTCACTCCCTAAGATGTAAGAAATCCTCTTCTTATCTACGCCTGTTCATGAGTGACTTCTTCCAAAACCAAGGCTCAATTCCCATCTGTAAATGAGCTGTTTCCTAATATTTGTCTTGAGATGATAACACTGGGCATAAACACCTGTCCAAATGGATTCTAGATGATTCACTGCTAGAAAGCTCTACCTCAACTTGGCCATGATCTAGCTTTCTCTTGTCCCCTAATCACACTGCTACTGGGTGCTCAGGCTCCTCTGAACTATGGCAGCGTAGCATTTCCTGAGAGGACACATTCTTCCATGTCTTTTCACCAATTCTTCTATTGGTCTGTACTACACCTTTCCTACCTCATAGCAAACCTGTCAACTATTTTAGAGACCCTGCTCTGACTTCCTCCACCTTGTCTGCAAGGGGGACATTTGCAGACAAGGGAGACATTTGATGGCTCTTCCTCCACGCCCACTAACACTCTCTCTTTGTACCAGGAGACTCAAATCACTTTACAAGTTCATTGTCTGTCTACTTCCTCTTGAGGGTAGGCACTCCCTCTTTTATCTCTGTGATTTTGGACTGTCTATAGTTGCTCAATGTTCATGGAAAAAAATAACTAGCTACTTTTTTCTATTTTAGAGAACTGTCTTTAATATCACATAGAGAAAGTATCTCTTTAATATTGCTCGATTAGAAAGAATATGAAGTATCATACACTTAAAACAATTTTACTGAAAGTAGCTTACTTAGTACATGAAGCTATTTATCTCTAAAATTTTTCTTATCTAAACACATTCTGCTAAAGATTCTGAAGTAAAATGAAAAATAGTCTTTGCTTTTTGTTTTTGTTTTGTTTCGTTTTGCAGTACTGGGGATTGAACCCAGGGGCATTCTACCTCTGAGCTACACCCCCAGCCCTATTTTTCATTCTTTTATTTTGAAACAGAGTCTTGCTAAGCTGCAGAACACCTCACTAAGTAGCTGAGGCTGGCCGTGAACCTGGATCCTCCTGTCTCAGCCTCCCAATACTGGGATTACAAGCATACACCACCACCACCAGCTTAGTCTTTGCTTTTTGACACTAAGCTTTTACTTCATTTTCACGTGGTAGGTTTCAGAAGTTCATTTACCTTTGGGTAAACATTTTTTTTTTTTTTTTTTTTTTTTGCGGTACTGGGGATTGAACTCGGGGGCGTTCTACCTCTGAGCTACACCCCCAGCCCTATTTTTTATTCTTTATTTTGAAACAGGGTCTCACTAAGTTGTGGAGTGCCTCACTAGGTAGCTGAGGCTGGCCGCGAACCCGGATCCTCTGGTCTCAGCCTCCCGAATGCTGGAATTACAAGCGTGCGCCACCACGCCCGGCTTGGGTAAACATTTTAAAATAAAAATCTTCAAATATTTGGCCTATCATTGTAATACCAATGATCATTGGACTTAGATAAAGATATGCCTTTTAAAAATCAAGGAACTGCAAAATTCTTTAGGAGGATAAGAAAAATTATTTGGTTTCTGTAAATACATGCATTTATGTATAGGAAAAAACATTTACTCTTGCCTGTTTTTTATCTATAGAGTCAAATCCAGCAATTTTGTTTCCCTTCGTGTCAATCAAAGATCCCATGGGCTCACAAGTGATGACGTCGCACGTCTGCTTTGGCAAAGGCAGCAGCTGGCGGACTTTGTCGATGCTCTCTGACCGCTTGTCTCCTAGCTCTTTCTGGAAAAAAAAAGAGGAAAAAAAGTGAGAAACAGAAGTGAGCCAGGAATTCAGAAATGACAACGGAGGCAAAAGTTAACAGGAAGGCAAGTTCCTTATGAAGCATTTCCCTTTTTAGAGCCAGCATGTTCTTTAACCCAGAACATGGTCAACGGAGCAGCGCCAAATCGGAGTGGTATGTTTCATTTCTTCTATTTAAGCAGAAAATAGAAGGCACATAAAAGCAGCGTTGTTACACAACAAATGTCACAGTGCTGAAATGACAAAATTCCAGGGTAGCATTTGCAGTCGGAAGGCAGGAGCGGCAGTACGGACCACTTTCTCCAATCCAGAGTCAGACCACAAGGTAACCATTAGTTATTGTACTCGTAAGGTCATTATAGATGTTTTCTTTTTTGTGTTGATTGTTTACAGTTTTCTTCAAAGTCTATCTCAGTGGGTTAGTCAAATGAGTCAGATTAACAAATATCAATACAGATGCTGATTTTTTTAAGTACACGTACAAGTCTGAGCACAGATTTGTCCTAAATCTAACAATCTTGGCAATTTGGTTATATATTTGATAATGTATTCCTTTCTTTTTTCTTTTTTTATGGTACCGGGGATTGCATCCAGAATCATTCTACCTCCAGTCCCTTTTATTTTTTATTTGAAAACAGGGTCTTCCCAAGTTGCTGAGAGCCTAAGTTACTGAGACTGGCTTCCAACCTACAATTATCCTGTCCTAGGTCCCAAGTACTGGGATTATAGGCATTCATCACCATGCCTGGTTGACAATGCATTTCTTAAAGTCCTTTAAAAATTAAACATGACTTAATATAAAACATGAATATATCGTTGAGGAGAAAAATCTTCTTCAGGATGACATACTTACAACTTTTGGGTACTACTAAAGTAAAATAAACATCAAATATATTAAATTAAGTTGAACGTAATACATATTTAAATTGAGTAGTAAATTAAAATGCACTAGTTCAAAAAACCATAATCAACTTGAACTCATAAAAGAAGCTGTTCACACACTTACTTTCAGTTTCTTTACTAAATTCATGTATGCACGCTTGTTCTCCTCTGATCCCCCCGGGGACGGGCTGGATAGGTCAGAGGCCAGTGTTCCATTGATTAAAACACCCAGCATGTCAAGAACTGTTGTGAATAATTCACTAAGAGGGGAAAGAAGACAACAGGCTTATTCTCAGAGCAAAATCAAGATGCACTTAGTTCACTGAGCATTTTTGTTGAAGGCACAGAATTTGCAATGGCATCTAAGTTGATAAGATGGGGCAGAATTTTTCATTAGTACATGAAACCTTATATCATGCACACGTGCAGCAAAATCCATCTGCAATGATAAACACATACTTGTTGGTGTGCATGTCGACGGTTCCTGATGTGATTATCTGAAGCAGTAGTAGGGCCCACTCTGTGGTCCACTGGGTGCTCCTCTGCACTGTGTCAAACATTCCTCCTACCTAGCATAAAAAATATAATTCTTTTAAAATGCATTCTGTAAGAGAAAATGCCACCCTCTTCACTTCATGTGAAATTGGGATTAGTTAAAAAAAGACAGGCTCTGCTTTATGGATTATCCCATGTCAGTGAGCTGCATATTTACATTTTTTTGGTTTCTTCAGCATCGTTTGGTCATTCAAACATGAAATAAATTACAGGATAATTCTTCAGAATAAGTATCAATAAAATGAGCTATCTTTTCTTCTTAATCTTTTAACAAAATTCAGTTTTATGATGTAACTGTAGTTAAATTAAGCCTTCATAATGTCAAAACTACCTAATCCAATTATTCACAACTTTCTGTTGTGCAATTACTATGGAATCTAAGCCTGTGACCACAATACCACTTGGGAAATCCCCCCTACATAGAAGTTGAGCAGGAGGCTTGGTACCACAGGCCTGCCAATTCCTCTGTGTGGGATTTAGGTTGAAATGACTGCCAAAATATCAGGTAAGCCATCCTCCAGGCTAGCCTTCATTTGTGTGTGTCCACTGAGAAAATAACAATTCAAAGAAATGCACAATGTATAGGAACTTCAAATTTCTACAAAACATTCCTATGAGGTGTGTGAAGGATTCTATGGTTTTTAAGAAGTGTAGTGAAAGCAAAATGCTCATCTGAAAGTGGTGATTCTCTCAGACCTACTCTTAGCACAAACTGAAAACAATGAGAGATTTTCTGGATAAAGGTGGGATGTAGCGGGCAAATCCATGCTTAAAAATACCCACTACTGTCTAGAATTCAACCCAGACAGGAAGGAAAGAAGCAAGGGAAACAGACGGCTTGAGAGAAAGGGAAGTAGTCCGAGAAAAATGGCAGAGGCCTCACCTTGTCCCGCAGACTCTGCCCACAGTAGAGACTGAACATAACTCACACATATATGTAATTCTGGCAAGACACTAGAAATGTCCTTACCAAGTTGAGTCGGAGCTGCAAGGCTTCGTGCATCATCTGCCGTGCTTTTATGTCATCCTGGTACCGTTCTTCTCGCCAGTTACTTAAAATCTAAGATCCAGGGAAGACAAGAAAGAAAGAAAGAAAGGAGAAAAAAACTTTCCTTCTGTTAAAATGGAAATTTTTTCATATTCTCATATTTAAAGTTCCCTTGAACTTTTTACTGTTAGCCAAAAACAACTGCTGCTCTAACAAACTAACAAAGAAAGTTACATAAAATTTTAGCTTTTCTTCCTCTTCCTCCATGTGGACAGAGACCTGCCACCTCCTTGCTCATTTGCCTTTCTAGGTTGGAGAAGAAAATCTGGTCTAGTTTTATATCCCATCACAAAGTCATCAAACAAACACACACACACACTATAAAAAATGTATGTATGCAGTTTTGGAAAATGTGGCATCTTGGACATCAATCAGCCCAGCAGCATATTAAGTTATCAAGGGGGCTGCTGCTTCATTTCCTCATTGACTGGGGGGAATTCTGAGGAGGGGAGAGTTTAATGAGGAAATACAAGCCACAGTGGGCCACATCCCAGAATCGCATGACATGAGTGAGCAAAAAAAAGAAAGAAAAAAAAAAAAAAAGAAAAACACAACAAAAAAACCTCTCTCGCTCTGAAATACAGTGCCAACATGCATCATCTCACAAGAGCTGCAGTGAGTCACAGGGGGAAGTGACCCATCCCAGCAGGTGACGGGCAGGCATGCCACTCCCATCCTGAGAGGCCAGCACTTCCCAATATCAAGGCAGAGTGAAAGGGTCAGTGGAAAAGGACCCCATGGGCATTCATGGGGCCTACAGAACAGAAGGGGGACAAATTCCAGTGGGCGCAGCAAATGATCTAATGTGGGGTGAGGAGAGAGAGAACGGAGGTCCTGCTTCTAGGGGGTGGGCAGGGCCCCAAGCAGGAGGTATCCTCTGACCCGAAACCTGAGGGAGGTGCAGGTGCAGGCCAGGTGGTGTCTGGGAAGGAGTCCTTCCAGCTACAGGGAAGAAAAGAGGTGCAGACACTGAAGGGCGGAAGCTCTTAGTGAACGTGTCAGGGTGATAAGAGTAGAGTGAGCGAGGCCTTGGCTGGCAGGAAGCAGGACAGAAGAGAGAGGAGATGCCAGACCATGCAAGACCAAAGAAGCCTGGACAGGGAGTGTTTACTCTAGGCATAATAAGAAACACGGGAGACTGGGTGCGGTGCCCTTACTGGTTCAATCTCAGTATGGGGAGTAGAACAAATAGATGCAGGTAGGAAGACGCTTGCCTGCTTCCCATCACACTGCACTGTACCTGGTTGACTTGGTTCTGGAGAGATGTTAGGAGGCCTTCTCGTTGCTCATCTTGTCCCTTAAGGCAGGTGAGGACCAGCGAGAGGAATGGTTGTTGGCTCAGAAGAGACATACTGCAGAGGAAGTGGTAACAGCACATCGAGTTAGAAAGAGCGGATGGCTTTCTCGTTCATTTCTTGTCCTTGGGTTATTGGCTTTTATTTATTTTACCCTTAGATAAAGGAGGAGGGTGGTGGATAGTCAAAGACCATTTGAAGAATTACATCGCACTTCTACTTAGAAGATCAAGAGCCACAGTCCTGCTTCTAGAAGGCCTGACACCATGAGCTAGCTGAAATGCACACGGCATGCAAGTGTGCTAGGGGGCAGGGGGTGGGGTGCAGAGCTTGCGTTTCACACCTGGAAGCAGAGTTTTAAATATACCCCAGAAGGAATATTAGTTCATACACAGAAAATAAAAAGTTGAGAAATTTCTCTCAGGGAGCTCTTATGTCAGAGTCTAGAACTTGGGCTCCTGTCTGTGTTGTGATTATTTTGGAGGCTGTGCTTTGTTTCAGCACATTTCTCAAGACCTCACGGCAGGGTACTGGCAAAGGTGAGCAGCAAGTACTGGAGGCTCCAGAACAGGGTTCTTTTCTTTCTTTTTTTTTACTTTTATTGGTGCATCATAGTCGCACATCATAATGTGGTTCACAGTGAGAGTGACACACATGGTATAAAATTCCATGCTAAAAAATTAAAAATAAATAAATAAATAAATAAATAAATAAATAAAAAAAAGAGAGTGACACGCATGCACACAGCTCTTGGCAGGCTTTCTTTACCCATACAGGGTATTGAGATCGACACTGTTACCCTCACATATGTGCATAATGGCGATGGAAGTGATTCCATCACTGATCCTCCATCTCTCACCACCCCCCTCCCCCATGCGAGGGACCTCTCGTGCCTGTTCCACATCAACCACTGCCTGCACTGGTAAAGGGGCTTCCAGGCATTTGGCAAAACTTCGATTTTAAATTGTCATTTTAATAAAGTATCTTCAATTAGACAAGGACTTGGCAAATCAAGTTCTACACTGGGGAGAGAAAAAAATCTTAAAAGGAGATCTAGGCCAAACTATTTCTATCAGCTTCAGCTTGCCTAGGCAGAACTCAGAGAGGCCAATGAGGCAGGGCTCCCTCCCATTCAGGGACATTTAGAAGTTTTAATTCTCAAAGTATATTTGCTTTTGGGGGAAGAAGGCAAGCACTGGGGACCAATGCCCCCATCAGCAAATATACTTTGAGAATTAAAACTCGTCTGTAATCCCAGTACTTGGGAGGCTGAGATAGAAGGATCACAAGTTCAAGACCAGGCTCAGCAATCTAGCAAGACCCTGTTTCAAAACAAAAAATTAAAAGAGTTGGGATTGTAACTCAGATGTAGGATGCCATGGGGTTCAATCCTTTGTATGACCCTCCACAAAAAAGGAAAGGAGGAAGAAAGAAGGAAGGAAGGAGGAAGGAAGGAAGGAAGGAAGGAAGGAAGGAAGTAAGTAAGTTAGTTAAAATTGTGACTTTCTGTTGTTTAATTCATACTGGCAAACAAAATCCACCCAGCACTAGGTCTCTACCAGTGTATTCTATAGTAAGGGGCATGGCTCCAAAACCAGGCTACCTGAATTTAAACGCTGACTTCACCCCCCTTCGCTGTGAGTACTAGAATAACATATACAAGTTCTCAGTGCCTCAGTTTCTCCATCATAAAAAGGGATGAAGGAGAGCACCTACCACATCACTGCTGTAAGAATCTTAAAAGTTCAGGTGGACAATGAGTTTGTACAGAGTGGGCATTTCAGAAGAGGAAAGTATTAGTAACCAGGGAATAAGAAGCCTGTATGTTTAGATATTTTTTTTCAGTACTGAGGATTCAACCCAGGGGCATTCTACCTCTGACTACACCCCCAGCCCTATTTTTTATTCTTTATTTTGAAACAGGATTTCACTAAGTTGCAGAGGGCCTCACAAAATAGCTGAGGCTGGCCGTGAATCTGCGATACTTCTATCTCTGCCTCCCAAGTACTGGGATTACAAGCATGTGCCACCGTGCCTGGCTCTAGATTTTTTTTTTTTATTTATTTATTTTTTTTTTTTTGCGGTACTAGGGATTGAACTCAGGGGCGTTCTACCTCCGAGCTATACCCCCAGCCCTATTTTTTTATTCTTTATTTTGAAACCGAGTCTCACTAAGTTGTGGAGTGCCTCACTAGGTAGCTGAGGCTGGCCGCGAACCCGGATCCTCCGGTCTCAGCCTCCTGAATGCTGGGATTACAAGCACGCGCCACCACACCCGGCTTTTTTTTTTTTTAAATGGAAGAAGTTACTGCTTTTTTTCTGTATTCCTATAATGCTAAATTAATAGTGCTGAGACTTTACTCTTCCTCAGATTGGTTCTCTAAATAAATTATTTGAAACCTTTTGGGGGGGCATAAAATAAATTAAGAAAATATTAGTTTTATGGTTTAGACGTTTTAATATCTAGTTTCACTAGAACAAAAGCCCTGAGGGTCAGAATTATTAGTAAATATTCCAGGGCCCAGCATTCCAAGATTACAAATAATTCTATGTATTTTAAACATTAGTATCTAATTAACAAACATTAGAAACAATTAAAAATAAAGCACAGAATGCAGGCGGCTATCCAGGTCTGACTCAGTAGGTCTGAATTGGGGCTTAGAAGTCAGTATTTGTAAACTTTCAGCAGGTGGAATTGAGCACTAGTGTACTAGATATTATTACCTGGAAATTTTTAGGAACAGAATCCATTTAAAAAGTCCATTTCAGTGGACCCTGGGTATAATGACTGCAAAATGTTAGATCTCCTCAGCTGTCTTTTAAATGTTCACATGAAGACACACACCTTCGGACCGTACCTTTTCTGTTTCTGTCTATCTCTCTCCTTCTTTGAAGAAGAGCCCAAGTGCTGCCCCTTCTCCAGCTCCTCCCCAGCAGCTTTCAGCACTCGACCCTGCACCGAGGTCGGCAGCCTGGCGATGAGGGGGGCTACCAACCAGACACCCCTGCGTTCAGAGGAACTAAAATCAGAAACAGGCGTTATACCCAGGAAAGCAAGCTGAGTCTCTGCTCTCATGGTTAGGGACAAACTCCAAAGAAAACCTTTGATGTGCAAGACACAGACTATTCTAAAACTTCTTTTTTACTCCTGTACTATCTTTCCTCTTGCTGAAGAACAGACATTTGCTGACGTTTTCCACCCGTCCTCATGGAGGTCAATGGATGGTGCAGTTCTGGGAGGAAATTGAAATTGAACTTTTTTTTTTTTTTAAGCATTTTCTACAATTTTGGCTCTCTAATTAGAAATAATCCTTTTGTCCAACAAATAATACATTCTTCTGTCATGGGTACAACATGAAATTTTATTATGTTTAAATATACCAATAACCATTTTCTTATTTTTTTTTTTTTTTTTTTTTTTTTGCGGTACCGGGGATTGAACTCAGGGGCATTCTACCTCCGAGCTATACCCCCAGCCCTATTTTTTATTCTTTATTTTGAAACCAAGTCTCACTAAGTTGCGGAGTGCCTCACTAGGTAGCTGAGGCTGGCCGCGAACCCGGATCCTCCGGTCTCAGCCTCCCGAATGCTGGGATT
>PVLC010015680.1:0-37226 GCA_004027655.1 Graphiurus murinus
GGTTTAATCACTAGTACCAACAACAACAACAAAATAAAACCCCAGAAACTTCTTCCTCACAGTGTGAAGTTGGGGACTCCAAGATCAAGGCGTTGACTAATTTAGTTCTTGGTGAGGTCCTACTTCCTGGTTTGTAGAGGGGAACCTTGCTGTCCTCTCACATGACTAAAAGAGGACTAATTCACTCTTTGGTGATGGCAGGGCATGCTTTATTTATTTATTTAATTATTTTTATTGGTACTGGGGATTAAGCCCAGGGCATTCTATCTCTGATATACACCCCCAGCCCTAATTTTATTTTGTATTTTGAAACAGGGTCTCACTAAATTGCTGCGGCTGCCCTCGAAACTGTGATCCTCCTGTCTCAGCCTCACAGGTACTGCAATTACAGGCATTTGTTACCATGCCCGGCTTGGCCTTGTCTTGTAAGGACACTAATTCAATCCATGGGGACTCCACCCTCATGACCTAATCCCTTCCAGTGCTCCCAAGTGCCATCACCTTGGGGGGTTGGGACCTCAGCACATGAACTTGGGGGCAGAAACACTCCATCCATAGCCTTGGTATCATCTCATTTTGCCTTTGGACAGCAGGAGAAAGAGAGTTGATTATGCCCACCTTACAGAGAAAATGATAAGGGCTGGGATAGTGAGTGGGGATGTGGCAGGGGTGGGGGGGATTGGGGAAAGGGAATCAGGTCTCTGCCTTTGTCCTGAAGCGAGGAAGAGGAGAGTTGATAGCTGTCACACAAGTGGTCACTGCATGGAAAAGTAGTGGGGCCTACCTCCTGCAGGGAAGGTCTCAGAAGCACTAGCACAGGGCCCCCAGAGAATGGACCCAACTCCATAAATGACTCTTCTGTAATCACTGCCTGATGATTCATTCATTGGATGTTTCCTGAGGACCTCCTTAGGGCCAAGTATTGCTCACATACCCTTCTTAATCCTCTTGGCCTTGGCATTCCACTTGACCCAGGGCAGCTGGGGACCTGGGAAGGGGTCATACTGGAGTCTCTAGAGACGCTCTGACTCAGAGGTGAAGCCCGGCTTTGGGGCTGACAAACCTGAGCACAAGTCCTGCTCCCCCACTTGCAAGTCCTAGGGCCTTTGGGTGGGGTGGCCACCTGCCTCCCAAGGGAAAAGGCCCTTCTCCCCACTTTTAAATCAATGGGATTGGATTTGAGAGATGACGAACAGGCTTGCCTAACTATAATTCATGCTCCCAATCATTGAGCTCACTGGTGCTTCCCAGGCGTGGTCCCACGGGCTTCAGAATCTTCTGGGGGGTTTTGGAGTGCACAGATTCCTGGCTGGTCCCTCCTCTGACTCACAGACTGAACATCTGCAGTGAAGTCCTGGAAATTGTGTTCTTTACAAGTCTGCAAGTGATTCCCATGTGCAATGAGGCTCAAGAATCGGCTCTGTCCTGCCTCGATACCAGTCTTTAAAAAAGCATGGACATGGCAGCAGGCAGCAGCAGGAGACGACATTCTGGGAATAGAGTTGGCAAAAGGCTTTGCCCCTTAAAGCTGATGGGGAGAGAGCTGCTTCCATGCTGGTGTGACTTCTGTGACCAAAGGAAGCGATGGAGCCACCAAGAACTGTTGTGAGTCCAAGGGAGTGACAGAGGACCAGGCTTAGCCTTTCCTGCTGAGAGCTTGACCCATGGCCTCCTCAGGAGGTGCTGAAGGACAGCAGGAGAGCAGCCCTGTAGTTATTCCGAGATATTTCAACCTGACAGTTTATAGTTCAGTTATGAATGTATTAAATTCAATATTCCTTGGCATGTGTTCAATTCTCCTCAATCTTTGTTCTGCTTATAAAATCCTCAGTGAAAAGGCACAGTGACTTGTGCTTTAAAAAAAAAAAAATCCTTAATCAATACTTGTTGTCAAGGGCAGGGCAGGTGGCTTAATCCCCCATAATCTTTATTACATCCACCTCCCAATGGTCCCAAATTATAATGCAATTGAAGTAAAAGTCAGTATACTTTCTATGTAAATGCAGTTTCTTAGCAAAACCTTTAGCCCATGCCCCACTAAGTCTATGGCTGCCCCTAATTCCTCTTCTATAGACATTCAGGAACTGCCAAGATTTCTGTTAAAAGGCTTGAACACAATGGACAACCTAGCAGTCGCTGTGGGGTCCAGAGTGGCAGGCAGCAGTAGGGAGGTCTGTGGGTCTGAATCACAGGGAACCCACCACACCTGCACCACACCTGCAGCTCACTCTGCATCGCCTTCATCTTTGTGTTGCTGCTCCCTGGCCCTGCCCTCTTCCTCACCTCTCAGCTGTGCTCAGTCGCAACACCAGACTGAGTTTACCAAGCACATTCGATAAATGTCAATTGACTGATTGATTCTGTTGCTATGGGAACCACCAGATTCTAGTGTAATTGTGGGACTCCTTCCTGACGTTATGCTTGACAAAATGCTGGCTCTCTGGGCTTGCTTCTCCAGCTGGGTCAGGAGGAGCAATTGAAAGCAGAAGCTCCAAGAGGAAGGTGGGGATGGTCGTAGATCTCAGTGTAAAAAAGCAAGGAGGAGAGGGGTGAGAGGCCCTGAGAGGTGGAAACCCCCTTCAGATGCAGCCCACGCAGTGACTATGGGTATTGAGGCTTTAGGCTCAAGCTAGACCTAGGTTTCAATCTCCATTCCTTCATTTATTAGGTTCAATTTTCCTCATTTGTAAAAATCGGGATAGTAATGCCTATGCTTTTGGGCTAACTTGAGAAATAAAATGGTGCAAATAAGATAGAAACCAGAGTGCCTAAAATCTATGGCAACCTAGCTCAGGTCAAGAAGGACTCAGATCGTCACTGTGGTGTTATTCACAATAGATAAGATATGGAAGCAACCTAGGTGTCTATCAACAGGGCAATAGATAAAGAAATACGGTATTATATGGTGTATATACACAATGGAGCGCTATTTGGCCTTAAAAAGGAAGGAAATCTGTTTTTTTGTTGTTGTTATTTGTTTGTTTGTTTGTTTATACTGGGGATTGAACCCAGAGACATTCTACCTCTGAGCTACACCCTCAGTCCTATTTTTTATTCTTTATTTTGAAACAGGATCCCACTAAGTTGTGGAGGGCCTCACTAAGTAGCTGAGGCTGGCCGCAAACCGGCAGGGCAGGGCAGGTGGCTTAATCCCCCATAATCTTTATTACATCCACCTCCCAATGGTCCCAAATTATAATGCAATTGAAGTAAAAGTCTCAGTCTCCCAAGTACTGGGATTACAAGCATGCACCACCACACCCAGCTTTGGTCATTTTTTATAACATGGATAAACCTAGAGGACATCATGTGAAAATAAATAAGGCAGGCACTGAGTTATAAATACTACATGATCTTACTTATATGTAGAACTTAACAAAGGTTGAACTCATAGAAACAGGACGAAGAATGGTGTTACCAAGCGCTGGAAGGGAAAGAGGGCTGGGGAGATGTTAAACAAAGGATATAAAATTTCAGTTAGATAGGAGAAATGAATTTAACAGATCTATTGTACAACAGCATGACTATAGTAACAATGTATTGCATTCCTGGAACTCACTAAGAGAATAGACTTTTAAGTGTTCTTACCATGACTATAGTAACATTGTATTGCATTCCTACAAATCACTAAGAGAGTGTGTTCTTTCCAGGAAAAGTAATTATGTGAGCTAATATAAGTTAATTACCTTTATTTAACCATACCACGATGTATACATATTTCAAAGCACCATATTTCACACAATTATATATATGTATATATGTTTTTTACTCATTAATTTAAATTAATTAAAAATGGCAACTCTATGATGCGATGGCTATGTTAATGACTTGACCCAAGGGATCATTTCACAATGTGTATGTAAATCAGAACATCCTGCTATGGTTTGGGCACGCCCCTCCCCCCATTCAAGTGTTAGAAACTTAAGACATCCTATGTTAATGATACCTGGAGATGGAGCCTTTGGGATTCTTTAGGAATAGGTGAGATTGTGAGGGCGGGCCTCCCATAATGGCATTAGTGGCTTAATGAGTAGTGGGAGACTGGACCCAGCAAGCCTGCTCTGGCATGCCCTGCTCTCCTCCATGTTCTGATGCAGCAAGAGATAAACCTCTGTTCTTCATAAATCCCCAGTCTGTGATATTCAGTTACAGCTACAGAAAACAGGCTAAGAAAGAAAATGTGCTGTACACCTAAATATATCTAATTTTTATTTATCAGTAGTTATACCTTGATAAGGCTGGGGGAATAGAGAAACCAACTTGGATTTGAGTATGCCCAAATCAGATTTTTTTTTTCTTTTTGGTGGATAGTTTTGGGTACAATTTTTCTTTATACACAGTTGAAGCTACGAGGGGGAAAGAGAGTCTCCCTCAAAGCTCATTGCAGATTTCAGCATATTTCATGTGGATGGACTGCTTGGTTTCAAAAAGAGAGATGGATTGCAGTCCCATGTGGATAGTTATCAGAACCCATTAAAGCAGAGAAATATTAAAATCAAGTGCAAAGTTCTGCTGTACTGCAGCCAGAGTTTTGTAGGTCTCTGAAGCCTAAGCCACCTGTAGAAATTATGTCTTGTGACCCAACATAAGGATATGAGGATGATAAGGTTCTGAAACAGAACCAGGGGAGACTGCTTGGCATAAGCCTTTGTCAGCTTTTAGGTTATATGCAACCCTAAAATGAATGTAGCATTCAGAAACAATCTTATTAGGAGTTGGAAATTATCTGCAAAGGAAAAGAACTGGAAGTCAGTTGATTAGCAAAGCCATTTTTACAAATTATTTTATTGATGCATGGCAATTATACCTGTCGTGAGGTTCCATGTGTTAAAAACTTCCATTGACACAGTTCTTTGTGTACTGCCCTCCACATCCCTCCCTGCTCCCCCCTCCTCCCTCCTGAGACTGGTAGTAATACCATCACATTTTGCCTTAGTGTTATTTTAACTGTTCCCTTCTTCAGTTCTCTTTCTTTCTCTTTCTCTTACGCCTAACCACCTCCAAGTACTCTACAGACTGTTCTTTGCTGTATTTAAAGTCCCTGATTTTCTCTCTAGCTTCCTCAAATGTGAAAAAAACATATAACCTGTAACTTTCTAAGACTGATGGATATCACTTTGTATACTATTTTCTAGCTCCATCTATTTTCTTGCAAATGGCATACTTTTGTTCTTCTTTATGGCTCTTTGTGATTCTTTGTGTCAGGAGCAGGGGAGACAGAGCCTGTGGGTGGAGGGGGAAATATTCATTTACTGCATCAAATAAAAGAACGTATAGATGAGCCAGGCACAATGGTGCACACCTGTAATCCTAGTACTTGGGAGTCTGAGACAAGAGGATCACAGATTCGAGGTTAGCCTCAGCAACATAGCAAGACTCTTAGCAACTTAGTGAGACCCTGTTTCAAAACCAAAATTTTTTTTAAAAAGTGCTGACCATATAGCTCAGAGGTAGAATGCCTGTGGGTTCAATCTTCAATACCACAAAGAGGGCTGGGGGTGTAGGGTGTAGCTAGGCAGTAGAATGCCCCTGGGTTCAATCCCTAGTCTCTCTCTCTCTCTCCCCGCTTGTCTAACTTTCTCCTGCACATGATTTCAGAAGCAGAACCATGTCAGAGGCCAGGGCTCTGAGGTGTGTCCGACTAACAGTGATGACTGGAGAGTTAGTCAAAATGGCAAGCACGGAAGTGATTTGGGTCTTATCTCCCCTGCAGTAGTAACAGAGAAATGCCAACAGCACAGAAACCACAGGGGTTGTTTACCTCTCTCTTTTTCCCTCTAAGTGTTATAAAAATAACAACAATTTTCATTTTTAACTTTTTTAGAATTTTATTGGTGCAATATAATTATCCAGGGTAGTGAGATTCAAAATTATACATTCGTATATGCACAGAGCATTTCTTGGTGTGTTTCCTTCCTTCCCCCAACCCATTGTTATGGGGTACGGTGAACCCCAAATCCGTAGGTCCTTGGCTCGTGGAAAAAAGAATTTTAACACGTGCCAGTCAGAAACAACATAGGCAGGTTTATTTTAAGAACTTAAAGGGAAACTGGGAGAAAGGGGAAGGGAAGGCAAGGAGTGGGAAGCGGGAAGGGGGTAAGGCATGGAGGAGAAGGGCACGCTGAGCGCCTCCAGGGAAGAAGAAGAGGAAGTCGGTGTCTTGACTCTGACTTTTAAGGGTTTTGCTCCTCCTCTTCCTCAGATTCAGGTGGGCGAATAGGTGGTCAGATAGGGCCCGAAGTTGCAGGTGAAGGCGGGACTTCGGAGATTAGGGCGTGGAACTTAAACTTCTAAGGGGTGGAGTTAGCTTAACTCAAAGAACTTCCAAGGGGTGGAGTTAGCTTAACTCAAAGAACTTCCAAGGGGTGGAGTTAGCTTAAAAGTCTCCAGATTTAAAAAAGCTAATTCTATGAAACCTCCCGACACCTCCTTCTACCTAACATTTCCTTTCTAAGCTACCTCAACACTTCTACCTAACATTTCCTTTCTAAGCTACCTCTACACCATCACCCTTCTCTTCCATCCCCATACATGCTAGTAAGATTAACAGTGATACCTTAATATATGAACATAATATTATTTGGTCTGTTTCCTTCCTCAAGCCTCCTTTTCTCCCTCCCGTCCTCCATCTTCCGATCCTCTTCCACTATTCTCCTGGTCTCTCTTCTTGTCACAAAGTCCCTTTTCCTTCCTATTTTTTCTCTAGCTTTCACATATGAAAAAAAAAATAAGACCCCTGACTTTCTAAGACTGGCTGGTTTTACTTAGCATAATGTTCTCTAGTTCCATCCATTTTCCTGCAAATGACAAAATATTCCTCTTCTTTATGACTAAAATTCCATTGTATGCATATTCCAGATTTTCTCTATTCATTCATCTATTGACAGACACCTCGGTTGGTTCCATAATTTGGCTATTGTGAATTGTACTGCTATAAACAGAGATATGCATGTATCACTATAGTATTCTATCTTTAATTCTTTTGGAAAGATATTGAGGCATGGTATAGCTGGGTCATATGGTGGTTCCATTCCTTTTCTTTTTAAATGTGAAAAAAAAAACCAAGAAATGAAGCCTTTCATAATTTCAAAAGCTTAATTTTCTGGCTGCTGTAGATGTTTTCATGAGCTTTTCAGGCTTGGTGTATCTGCACCTCTGCTAATGTATGTAGTGTGTTTTGTGGTTTGCCATTTCTCTTAACCTTTTCATTCATGCATTTTCTCCAGGTTGTTGTCAGGAAAAACTTGCAGTACAACAAAAAGTCTGGCTTGGAATTATAGAATATCAGATCTATAAAGATTTTGGAGATCATCTTTTGAAGATATTATTAATAAGCTCTTCAGAAATGAGCTTGAAAACGTTCATGTCATTTTTAAAATTATTTGCAAAATTCAACTTTGAGCAAGTGTATCTTACTGGACATGGCTATATACCTGTATTTCATTAGATTTTCAAAGCAGCTCACGGCCTCAAAGGCTATCTATTCTAGCATGCGTATCAGACTATCCATTCCTGATACACAGGGTCACTCCATGCATTCATTTAAGTGGTGCTTACTCAATTTGGCAGGCTGGGAGAGGTTTGGTGTGGGTGGGGATAACAAGTAGATTATAACATCCTCTAGACTTGCATAGTACACAACCTACACAACAATGGGTGCCGGGCCTGCATTCTAATATATATATTACAAATTTTATATAGTACAAATTTTACAGTGAGTACCACAGATCTGAGAAGTGATTTGCCCTTTCCCAGTTTTCATAGTTCTCTGCATATTTTCTTTCATCACACTTATACTGGAATGCTTGAGAGATTCTGTTTAATTCTAGGATTCAGTATTAAGAAATCTACTCATAGCTGGGTATGGTGGCACAGGCTTATAATCCCAGTGCTTGGGAGGCTGAATCAGGAGAATCGCAGGTTCGTGGCCAGCTTTAGAAACTTAGTGAGTCCCTCTGAAATTTAATGAGACACTGTTTCAAAATCAAAAAATAAAATAGGGCTGGGAGTGTAGCTCAGAGGTAGAATGCCCCTGAGTCCAATCCCCAGTACATGCATATACACAAAGAAATCTACTATTGTGTACACCAATGCCATGTTTTTCAATATCAGTTTTATTACTAACAACAACAACAACAACAACAAAAAGATATTTAATTCTCTCTCTGCTTGATCCCTTTCAATTTTCCCATTGAAAATTCAGGTAGAATAGAGGGATGAAATTTTTGTCACTTAAATCTTAAACATGTACATGAAGAGTCAATCAACAATAAATGAATAAAAGAAAAACAAAACATAGCTGTAGACACACTAAAGACTCAGGACCAAATGAGAAATTAATTCTTCTCTAATTCTAACCTTTCTCTAATCTTGACTGCTAAAATTATTTCCCCTAAGAATATTTTTGTGCTTTATTATTTTTCTGTTTAGAAACCTCACATCCTCTTCCATTAAATTTTGTAAGAGTTTCAAATAATTTTAACAATTAATAATTAATGCTCACAGTTTTTAACACTTGTAAGTACTTTAGCTCATTTGAGTCACAACAGGAACAATAGGAGTCATCTCCATTTTACACAGAGAAGAACTGATTCAGGAAGATTAAGTGGCTTGTCATTGAGAGCAGAAGACTAGGACTCAGTTGGGGTGTCTGACCCAGATCCCTTACACCAAGGCCCTAAGCCAGGCAGTGTGGCAGACAGTACAAATGGCCACCAATATCTGGTTCTCCTCTATTTCCAAGTAAACACAATGTGCCTCCCTGCTTCTTTGAAGGTGAACATGGTTGTGTGACCAGATGTAGCCAATAAAACAAGAACAAAAGGAATGTGTGTCACTTTTGGATCAAAACACATTTTAATTCTTAGCGATCAGCTTACCAGCTCACCATCTTTCCTTGCTACAGCTTCCAATACATAGAAGCCCTCTTTGATATCGAGGTTCTATAAAGCCAAAGTAGCCTGGGATGACCAGTCAACACATAGAGGTCATTTTCTCTGGGGAACCATCTGTCTGGTCCTCCAGAAGACTTTGCTTGAGCAAGAATTTACCATTTACTATGGTCTAACAGGAAGATTTTGTTTGTTACTACAGCATAACCTAACCTATCCTGACTGTCCTGGCAGGCTATATATGACTGGGCTCCCTTAGCGCTCAAATTGAACTTCTTTAGTGATCAGACGCATATTTCACCTTATCCAATTGATCTTCCCTCCCCCAATTCATCAACCACCTGGGCTCTTTGTCCTTGAACTTTTAATTACCACAATTTTAACCATTACTCTGCCGGAGAAACAGTTGAGAGGAAGAGAGTCGAAGAGGGGTAGATTCCTGCCTGGCTGAGAGCAGAGCCACCCTCAGGTGTGATGAATGTTCCCAGCCCAGTGGATGTTCTGGGCTGAGTCACCTATGAATTTGCTGTAATTGGTTGCAGTGGGCTCGTGAAATTAGGTTAAGATCGTCATTGCATGACTAGTGTTTTTGTTTTGTCTTGTTTTTGTGGTACTGAGGATTGAACCCAAGGGTGTTCTTTCTACCTCTGAGCTATACCCCCAACCCTATTTTATTTTTTAATTTGAAACAGGGTTTCACTAGGTTGCTGAAGGTCTTGCTAAGTTGCTAAGGCTGGCCCTTCAACCTAAGATCCTCCTGTCTCAGCCTCCCAAGTACTGGGATTACAAGCGTGCACCACCACACCCAGCTGGTTTTTTTTTTTTTTTTTTCATGGTACTTGGAATTGAACCCAGAGGTCTTCTACCTCTGATCTACACCCCCAGGACTATTTTATTTGGAAACAGGCCCTCACTAAATTGTTTCGAGTCTCACTAAGTTGCTGAGGCTGTGTTCAAACCTGCGATCCTCCTATCTCAGCCTACCAAGTACTGTGATTACAGGCATGCACCACCACACCCAGCCAGGAAAAACTTTTGGTAGCTTTAATCCCCTCCTGAATGTTTCCTTAATATATATCTAATTATGTTGGACTTTGAGAAAATAGGGGTGCCACATAGTATAGACTTTCCACGATTTTTAAGTTTCTCAAACATTTACCAGGCACTACGTTAGACATTTGTCTTTGCATTACATCCCATAGCAATGCCTGTGGGATGCGGGGTTTTGTATTGTTTCATTGTCCTTGTCCACTCAGACAGGTCCCCTAGCTAGTATGTAATGGACTCAAACGTTGGACTCTTTCTGATCCCATACTGAACTGTATGGAACCCCACCAGCTCTTTGTCCTGCTCTTGGGAACATACCTTTACAAATTATTAGAGCTCTGGGCCTGTTGCCCTTGAAGTCCTTTATGTTGAACTTCTATGCATCCAAAATAGCTGCAATTTACTCAAGACGTCTGTTGCTTTCAGAAAGTGTGCACTGCACACATCTTGGCAGCTATGGGACTGCCTTCCCGGCCCCCATTTGCCAAATGTCACTCCGCTATGTCTCTAAGGACTTCCTTTTTGTAGGTGACAATGTCCTCTGGTGTATAACAGTGATCCTCCATTCCTCATAAAATTCCAGCCAAAGGGCCAGACAATGCCTGTAGCAAGCAGAAATCCCCAGGGGCACCCCCCTGCCTGGTGGACAAGGCTCAGTTTATCCTTGTCCTGAGTAACAGAGAATGGTGTGAGCCTGGTAAGTATGGCTGAGTCACCAACTTCCTATACATTTAAAAATTGAGATGTCTCCTCATCTCTTTTTCTTTGGGTTAGTGTGAGGCCATGGTTCTCAAGATAAAGTCAGGGACCTGTGAGCCCAGAGGAGCACCTATGTGTGGACCTCTACTGGTTTTATTGCTTCTACAGTAGTAGTCCTTTCATTATCAAGGGGTTTTGACCCAAGACCCTCAGTGAATATCTGAAGCTGTGGGTAGTCCCAAACTCTGCATATACTATGTCTTTTTCTTATACATACATATCTACTATAAAGTTTGATTTAAAATTAAGGTATGCTAAGAGATTAACAGCAACAACTAATAATAGAACAAATATAACAATATATTGCAATAAAAGCTATGTGAATGTGTCCTCTCCTCTCTCTCAAAATATCTTATTGTTTTTCACCTTTTCATTTAAAGGAAATATTTCACAGCTTCTCTTTAGAATATCCTAATTGCTAGCATCACTGATTTTATGTTTTGGAGCATTATCAGGTAAAACAAGTATTGCTTGAACATTAGCACTGCATTAACCAGTGCCTACTCATTGATTAACCAGGGTGAAGGGTAATATATACAGTGTGGATATGCTGGACATAGGGATGATTCGTGTCCTGGGTGGGACATAGATGAACAGCCCCAGGATTTCATCATCCTTTTCAGAATGGCACGCAATTAAACTGTATGCATTGTCTATTTCTGAAATTTTTAATTTAATATATTTAGAGCATAGTTGACCTCATGTGACTGAAACTGTGGAAAGAGAAACTTCAGATAAAAGAGCACCACTGTAACATGAAAAGGTCAGTCTGTGCTTTTCTGGAAGGCAGATCTTCACTCAACCTCTGTCTCTTCTTACCTCAAGTAATTTTGCTTCAGGCCTTTGCTCTCATTGTTTCCTCCATCAGGGATACCTTTCTGCTCGCTGACTACCTGGGCAACATCAGTACATTTTCCGAATCTCATTTTCACTTCCCTCTTGAGGTCCTTCCTGACTGTATTCCTCTGTCAGGCAGAATTGGCCCTCTGACTTTGTGCCTCAATTGTGCACCATATATACATACGTTACAATATCTAGCATGCTTGACATCCTATCTCTTGTGCCCTATAAGCGCAGAATGGACACTCAACAAATACTTGTCAAGGGAGCTCATTTATTCAGTGCTGTGGAGAGAACCCTGCTCAGGGGATTGGAGAGAGGGGGAGTAGAAGGCTCAGGTTTTGGTCTAAGCCTTGTCAGTGATAAATATGTAAGCTTGGTTAAGTCATTCACAGCTCTGAGCCCCCTTTTCCCTTCTCTAAAATGGGAGAGCAAATTTGATGAGGTCTAAGATAACTGCTCTAAATTTATATGGAGAATGCAAAATGGAAAGAATTTTTTGTGATAGTCTTTTGATTTATTGATTTGGCTAGTTGATAGTTCCATGTATTCAATCAAACACTAATCTAGGTGTTACTGTGAAGACTTTTTGTACATGTGATTAAAATCCATGATCAGGTGGTTATTTTAGAGATCTGGGTGGGCCCAGCTCAGTTGAAAGGCCTTGAGAACACAGCTGAGGTTTCCCTGAAGAAGAAGAAATTCTGACTGTGGACAGAAGCATCAGCCATGCATGAAAGCCCCTGACACACACACTTCCTAGTAGCCTGCCTAAAACAATCTCAATTGGCCCAGCTAGTTCCCGTAATTGTATAAGCCAATTCCTTGCAATAAATCTCTTAATGTGTATCACTCACTGGTTCTATTTCCTTGAGTGAACTCTGATACAAATAGTTTATTTATAGACACCTCAGTTAAACCTCCAGCTCTACTGCTCAGTAACTTAGGAAAGCTATTGACTGACTAATCCTCTGCTGTTGTTTCTAGAAAAGCAGAGTAATAATAACTACTCCAGAGTTCACTATAAAAGCTATTATTATTTTTTTATTTACTTTAGAGCACTACTGGTTTGGAATTTTCTGTGTATCAGCTTCTGTGCTGAGTTATTTACATGTATTCTCTCATTTATTCCTCTTGAAGCCCTTATGATAGCTGGGTGTGGTGGTACACACCTGTAATTCCAGTACTTGGGAGGCTGAGACAGGAGGATTGCAAGTTCAAGGACAGCCTTATCAAGTAGTGAGACTTTCATCAACTTAATGAAACCCTGTTTCAAAATAAAAATAAAATAGGGCTTGGGGAGGTGTAACTTGGAGGTGGAATGTCCCTGGGTTCAAATCCCAGTACCACACACACACACAAAACTTATGATATTAAACCACAAAATGTTTATAAGTAAATAAATACAATCATGTCTGGGCCATTAAATAAATACAATCATGCCTGAATCATTAAAGGTATCAAATAAGAATTAATTCTGACTTCTTCTTTGTAGCGGATGGTGTTGATGTTGACTGATTGATTAGAAGTCTCTCACATGAATGACAATGGAGTCATAATGATTTTTAGAGAAAATTATTATTACTAGAGAAACAAGACAGCAAAGGAGGCTGAGGAAGAGAGAGATATCTCTCCTTCCTGTCCTTCCACCAGCATCTTGCTTTTATTGAGAATTTTAACAAAAACATTGTAATCACATTAAACAGCAAAGAATTCATGGGGTGATTCATCCATAACTACCTATCCAAGGTGATTCATCCACAACTACCTTGGATAGGTAGTTATGGATGAATCAGGGAATGGAAGAGTAAAATTCTGGGAAATAAGGAAGTTGTCAGGGTCTTTGCTTATCAGTCTCATTTGATCCTTGGAGATTAGTCTGCACGCAGAAATCTCCACTTGGGTGGGCAGTTTGTGCCCCTCTCAAGCCGGACTGAGGTGACCTTAAAGCTAATAACTAACAAGGCTTCCAACATTTATTTCCCTTGTCTTGACATTTCTTTTTTTTATTTATTTATATTTTCGGCATGGATTGTCTTGACATTTCTAAATGACCAACTATCTCAAGGCAAATTCATTCTAAGCAATGGCTTAGTCTGTATATGTGACTTAAAGGAACCAACTATTGGATTACAAGCAATTAATTTAGTTGCTCAGTCTTATTGCCACCTTGGTTTGCAGATACACTCTCTGAGCTTACATTGCCCTAGAACCCCATAGTACCTTCTGTCAGAGAATTTATGGAGATAATCCACATGAAGTAGGGAGAAACAAGAGTTACCCTTCATTTGATGGAAAAAGTGAGGTGAGCAGAAATGTTATAAAGTCAAATTAGAAAATATCAATGCTCTAGAGGAACCACAGTTTCCTTTTGGAGTCAGATTTAAAAATGCTATAGATGAAATATAAATGGCAATGAATAGATAAATGTCCAGAAGTGGGCTAGGACACATTAAAAAATATAGAAAAAGACATTGTCCCTACTTGCCAGGAAGGGATATTCTGAGTTCTATAATCTGAACACCATTTAGATAGGAGCAGCTGTACTTACTCATCCGTGAGCAGCCCTACCCACTGTCTCGGGTCTTTGCACTCAAAGACAGAGGACGAGGAGGAAACAAAGTGAGTTGTGAGTGGGGGCTGGAGAGCAGGGGTGGAGATGACTGGATGCAGACCTTGGAGGGAGGGATGGATTGGTAATAAGAAGCATGGGAAGAAATGTGGGAGCACAGGACAAAAAGACGAGGCACCCCCATGGCACTTGACTCCACAGTGCAAGTGTCTTGCTTGGGATCCTAGCCCCTTCCCCAGGCTCACACTGGTGTTGTCCTGATGTCACCCCCTTCTGCAGCCCCTGTCACACTCTTTTCTCCTAAGTATTGAGTACTTCCTTTGAGAGGCACCGAGGTCCTGGCTGCCTCTCCTGTGAGGCCGGCAGCTGTTGCTGATCATTATCTAAGTCTCCTTCAGTGATGTATCGATTCCTTGGGGATTGCAAATGGCGATCCTCATACGCTATCATTTTTTTCCTTACTTACATATAGAAAAACTTCCTCTCATTGATTTGTTGTTATACAAAGGAAAGAAAGAAAAATTGCTTGTTTCCTTTTAGTTACCAGTTTTCGAATACTGAATCAGGTTTAGAGAATCCTCTAAATATGACCAATGGTTTATTTTGTGTTACTACTTAATAAATCACAGGCTGAAACATGTCCACTTTGGTTGTTATCCTTACTGTTGCTCCATTTGTTCTCTCTTTGGCCACCGGGAGCCTCTGCAACTTTGTTCTTGATTCTTTTGAAAAGACCTAGTGGTATTTTGTTTTGCTTTGTTTTGTTTGTTGTACTGGGGAGTGAGCCCAGGGCATTCTACTTCTGAGCTACACCCCCTGCTCTATTTTTCATTTTGAAGCATGGTCTTGCTAATTTGCTGAGGGTCTCACTGAGTTGCTGAGTCTGGTCTCAAACCTGTGATTCTTCTGTCTCAGCTTCCCCCAAAACTGGGATTTCAGGTGTGTACTACTACGCATGTGGCTAGACCTAGCATTTTCTGATAGATTCCTTACTGCTATGGAAAGATGTTCCAGATTCTCTGCATTAATTTTCTAGGACTCTCATAACACAGTACCACGACTTGGGTAACTAGAGCTACAGAAATGTATTCTCATCTCCACAGACCAGAAATCCAAAATCAAGTTGTCAGCTGGGCCATGCTTCCTCCAAAGGTTCTAGGGAAGAATGCTATCCTGCCACTTCCTAACTTCTGGTGGTTTCGAGTAATTATTGGCATTCTTTGTCCCGCAGCTGAATTATTCTAATCTTTGCCTCTTCGTCACACAACTATCTCTCCTGTATCTCTGTCTCCAGTTTTTCTTCTTATAAGGACACCAGCCATTAATTTTGAGGCCATCTCAATCCACTATCACATTTTAGTTTAGCTAATTATACCTGCAAAGATGCTATTTCCACAAAGGTCACATTCTAAGGATCTGAGTCGATATAACTTTTGAGAGGGGAGGAGGACAGTTTTATGGTCTAGATCTTAAATTGTAAATGTCCCCTGAAGGCATATGTGTTAAATTGTGAGTCTTTCATAGCAGAGAGGTAAAAAGCATAGAAACTCATATCAGAGGCCCTCTACTACTTATAAATTCTGTGACTTTGGATAAGTTCCATAATATCTTTGAGCTTCAGTTTCTTTAACTGAAAAGCAATACTACTACTACTACTACTACTACTACTAATAATAATAATAATAATAATAATAATAATATCAATCTTACATATTCATGTTCACATTAACCCATGCATTTATTGAGCATCTTCTACATCCCAGGTACTATCATAGGTGCCAGACATGGCAGTGGAAAAACTAGTCAAAACATATCTGCCTCATGGATTTCTATTATAGTTCATGTAGTTGTAAGGTGTGTATCAGTCAGCATTCTAACCACTGTAATCCAAAACACCTGAGCACCACAACTTGGAGGAATATCTATTTGCTCACAGTTCTGAAGATTTCAGGGGTTCAGTCCAAAATGGGCTAGGTGAAGTCTGCAAAGTTCAAGGTATGGCACAGGGAGCAGAGAGAGAAGAGCACAAAGGCTCGGTCCTCAAGGTCATACCCCAGGGACTTCTCCTCAGTAACCAAGCCCCACCTTCAACATGGCTGCCTCTGTGAGGTCTTAAGTCATTCTAAATATAAACCATAACAAGGAGCAAGTAAATAACACATGTAAACACTTGGCAAATAATAAGGACTCCAAAAAAGTTAGATTCTCTTCACCTGATCTGACTCAGAGTCAGATTTAGAGAGTGCCAAAGCACATAACTGGCAGTGACTTATATGAGCAAGAAACCCTCTGCAAGAAAGAAACCATCCTGCTACGGCCATACCACCCTGAACGCACCCGATCTCATCTGATGTTGGAAGCTAAGCAGGGTCGGGCCTGGTTAGTACTTGGATGGGAGAAAGAAACCATCCTACCCAGGAATCCACATGCACTCAGAGAACAAGGTCAGGAAATGGCTGCTTGGAATAAACCCCAGGCTTGTTCTCTGAGAGGAGATGGGGGCTTTATTTTAATCTTAGGGAATTTTTGTTTTACTATTCTATTGTTATTTCTGAGAAGCAGAGATATAGGAGTTTCTCTTGGTGAGATACAATCATGTTATCCTCTCTAAAAATATATTCACCACCTCTAAATTGTGTGTGTGTGTGTGTGTGTGTGTGTGTGTGTGTGTGTGTGTGTGTGTTACTGGGGATTGAACCCAGGGGCATTCTACCTCTGATCTACACACCCAGCCCTTTTTATTTTTTGTTTTGAAACAGGGTCTGGCTAGGTTACTTAAAATCTTGCTATGTTGCTAAGGCTGTCGTTGAATCTGTCATCCTCCTGTCTCAGCTTCTCAAGTACTAGGATTACAGGCATGTACCACCGCACCTGGCCAGGGACCTCTAAACTGACTGTGGTCATTCACTTGTGTGCTGCATCAAGTTTCTCCATTATAAAGCTGCCAAATCTCCCAGATACCTCACTAAGAAGCAAGGTTTAGGAATTGGAGTACAGATTTTGCACATATAAATTTGTGCCCAACTCTATGCATATTCTACCTTAGTAGATATGACTGAGCTGTTTCCAGAGCAGTTGTACCAGCTCAAGCAGCCACCCACCACTTACTTCCCTCACAGCCTCATCGTGTGGCATTTTCTGCCTTTTGCATCCTAATTATGTTTAAGATGCTGGTTGTTGGGTGACCACTGGGGCTGAGAAGGACATCTCTTCTCCAAGGCCTTGATGTTTATAAGGGTTTTCTAGAAGCTTCAGGCAGGGGCTACAGGATTTTCCAACAGGCACCCTGGCCACAAAGCATCCTTTATAAAAAGGAGCCTTGGATTCAGAGAGGTGAGTAAGACCAGTAAACACCTACAGGTAGACAAGGGCAGTCCTCATTACCTGGCAATGATGTCTTTTGGAACTGGAAAGCTTGTGGACTTCTCCTCAAGGCAGTCCTGTGGGAAGCACTGTGCTCTCATGGATCTGACACCTGTGCATTGTTTTTAAATAATGATCTCTCAAGCCTGAGCCCTCTGGAATTAGTCTGGGAGAAATCAATATACCTCCACTCTTTGCTTCCAATTGGAAATCCACATTTTGGGGATCACAGAATAAGGAATGTCCTGATGGGGATTTTTTGCTTCCCTGGAAGATTGAGTGCTGACAGAAAGTTGATTCCACATGCAGAAAAGGCAGAAACTTGCTATCGGGCACCCCCGGCTGAACCCTCAGCCATGAGGCCCCAATAAAGATGCTGCCTGAATGTTGCTGGTTCGAACCTCTTATTATATCCCTCTCTTTCTGGGATCAAGGGCACTGCACAAGCAATAACAAACACAGTACAGAAGTCGTTTTTCCAAATAGTGCCTTTCCAACAGACTTCCAATAACCCCTCTCTCTAGCAATCCGTCTTCCACTAGCAACCCACAACTTTTCCTCCCAGAACTTCCCTAGCAACCCACTCCAGCCTTTCCCCAACAGCAACTCTTTCTCCAGCAACAACAACAACTCTTCAGCAAGAGGCGGAGGCTCTTAAAGCCACACAGGGCCTAAGCCACGAGGCGTCTCATACAACTCTCACCTGGGCCGGCCACGAGTCGGGCGTGCTGGTGCATGCGCTCTGGCGTGGGGCAGCCCCAGAATGTTATCCACCTGCAGCCGCTTCTGGCACTCTGCCAGGCGCCATCTAGAGGCGAGGTCTAGCCGGCCGAACTAGGCCCCCGACAACTTGCAGCATTTGGACCCCACAAACTTGAAACATAATAAAGTGGAATGATGAGGTTGTAGAAGGCGCTTTGGTTGACCCCAGAGATAGCCTTGGACTCTTAAGTCAATGATACTTCAAAAGAAGGAGAACTGCTTTTTGTGTCTGAGAATATTTTATATATATTTTTAAACTGCAGCCTAACATCTGTGTCTAAAATCAAGAAAGTGGAGTCAGAGGCCTAGTTACCAAACCACCGAGGAACCTTAGAGTTTAATGAAGATACTGCTTCTCTGGGAATTTTAAGCAATCTGATGAGAGGGGAAATGTCTAGTATATTACCCCATCCTACTTCTGGGAAAACTGATAATCAGAAAAACACAATTACCCGGTTGCACACTGCAGATATATAGTCATTTGTTGTGCTCTCCATTTTTTCCCTTCCCACCACAGTCTTATCCCTCTGGAGGAGAAGAGAAAACAAAGAGGTTGGCAGGGCAACCAAGGCCTTCTTTCTCTTGAGAACATTTAAGTAGGAAACCAAAAGACTCCTTTCCTATCAGGGTAGGAAGCAAAATCACCGGATAATAGAAAATAGGCAGGAGACAACTCCAAATGTGCCTCCAAATCCTTTTTAAATTGTGTATTATTCCAATAAAAAGGCTCAGAATGAGGTATAAAAACATGTTCCATTTGGTTTTGAAGAAAATTAGTAATTATACTAAATTAATGAGAATTGTACTAGATGACTTCACATCATTTATATTTAATTCGCTCTCTGAATTTTGAGTCACTTAATAAGTGTTCATGATAAGTACTTAACCAATTTGCTCAACAACTTTTTTTTTTGTTTTGTTTTTTTGGTAATGGGGATTAAACCCAGGGGCATTCTACCTCTGTGCTCTACCCCCAGCCCTATTTTATTTTGAAACAAGGTCTCACTACACTTCTGGAGGTCTCCCCAAGTTGCTAAGCCTGGTCTGGAACCCGCGACCCTCCTGTCTCAGCCTCCCAAGTACTGAGGTTACAGGTGTGTACCATTGCATGGGTCTACTCAACAACTATTTATTTTATTATGTATATGCTATGTATCATTACACTGTATACTGGGACAGTAGTGGTAAACCTTCACTGTCCTGGTCCCTGCCTTCACTGTTTTGGTCAACAGTTTCACTACTGTAATCCAAAACAACTAACCACACAACTTAGAGGAAGGAAGATTTATTTGCTCACAGATTTTGGAGACTGCAGAGTTCAGTCCATGTCAGGCTGGGTCTGTGGAGCTCAAGGGATGGTGGCAGGAAGCAGAGAGAGAGAGAGAGAGAGCAAGGACTCTGCTCTCACATCATGGAGGCTGGAAGCAAGAGAGAACAGGGGGAGGAGGAACATATATAATATCCAAGGGAACTATCCTCAACCAAGCCCTGCCTCCAACATGGCTGCCTATTCTTCGTGAGGTCTCAGGGGACATACCATTACAAGTGTAGAGTCAAGAACCTGTAATAGTCAGACCTACTGTGGAGGTCCCTGGGGAAAGCAATGTTAGAACAAAGAGATAAAAAATGAGTGGAGGTTCACAGGGCTTAGAAGGAGAAAGGTCCCAGCAGAGGGAGCAGTATCTACAAAATCCTGGGCAGGAAGTCAGAGGACCAACCTGGAGAAATTGAAAAGAGACTATTGTGACTGGAAAACAGAGAGCAAAGAAGAGCTCAGTTAGATGATAGTAAGGCAGGGGAGAACAGAAAAATGATACAAAGCATTTAACCTCTCTCTCTGCCTCAGTATCTTCATCTGTAAAATGGGGATTAACAGTAGTATTGACAGGATTGTTAGGAGAGTGAAATATTAATAAACTTAATGCACTTGGAACAGAGCTCAGTGCTGTGTGCCTTGTTGTTTTTGTTTTTTTTGTTTGTTTGTTTGTTTTGGGCGGTACTGGGGATTGAACTCGTGGGCATTCTACCTCCGAGCTACACCCCCAGCCCTATTTTTTTAGTCTTTATTTTGAAACAGGGTCTCACTAAGTTGTGGAGTGCCTCACTAGGTAGCTGAGGCTGGCCACGAACCCGGATCCTCCAGTCTCAGCCTCCCAAATGCTAGGATTACAAGCGTGCGCCACCACGCCCGGCACTGTGTGCCTTGTGTTAGCTGCTATTATCCCTTCTCACATTCTACGTATCAAATTCTACCTTGTGCTATGATACTTGGACATCTTGCTTCTTCTCTTACTATATTATCACTTGCTTGAGGCTAGGGACTCCGTCCTGCTCACCTTGGGTTTACTGGAGTCTTGAATAAAACAATGGCTAAATAAATATTTTCTGAGTTATTTTTTTCTGAAACTATACTGGACACAGTGTAGCTTCAAAGCCCTTTGGATCTGTGTGGTTTGAGGATCATTTTAAAAAATATTTCTTGCCAACAGAAAAGAGCATAGATTGTAATTTTTGACTTAACAAGTGTTCACAAACCAATGTGTCCCCATAACTGGCTGTCAGACCCAGAAACACCATTATCTGCACTCAGGACACCTCTTGTCCCCATTTTAGTCACTGCCTGCCTCTTACAGTAATCACTGTCCTGATTCTAATTTGACAGTTTTCGTACTTTCTCAAATGATATGCACTCTTTGTTGTCTAAATTCTTGCAGTCAACATTATGGCTGTGGGACCATTCACATCCTTGCACGGCATCAGAGTTTGTCCCTTTTCCTTGTTGTAATCTATACCATAATTTACTTGTCTATTCAAACCGGGCATTTGAGTAGTGCCCAGTTTGGGGCTTCTATAAATAGTGCTGCTCTTAACATTCTAGAACATATCATGTGGTGAATAGGTGTCTGCATTTCTACTGGATATACACCTAGTAGTGAAACTGTTGAGCCATTAGCTCTATGCACATTGACCCTTAGTAGGTATAGCTGAGCCATTTTCAAAGAAGTGGTGCCAGGTCATGTAGCCACCAGCAGTCTGTGGGGGATTCATTTCCTTCACAGTTTCCCCAACACATAGCATTTTCTATTGAACTTAATGGTGTGTGTGTGTGTGTGTGTGTGTGTGTGTGTTTGTATGTGTGTGTGTTACTGGGGATTGAACCCAGGGACATTCTACCTCTGAGCTACACCCCCAGCCCTATTTTATCTTTTTTTTTTTTTTTGGAAGCAAAATCTCACTAAGTTGCTAAGGACTTCACTAAGTTGTGGAGGTTGGCCCTGAACTTGCAATTCTCCTGTGTCAGCCTTTCAAATACTGGAATTACAGGCATCCACTACCAAAACAGTCTTCACCTGAATTATGTTTAAGATGCCTGTTGGTCAGGCTAGGATGCAGGGGACCATGGTATTACCCCACGACAACCACGAAGTCACAGCTGTGTCATTCAAATGGCTCCCCATCAGAGATCTTAATGACTTCAATAAGCAGTGACCAGGAGCCTACTCAGCTCTAGTCGTGAAGATCCCAGGTGAAAAAGAGCATTGTCCCCAATTGTAAACCTGGAAAGTGATGGGTTGAATTCTCAGATACACAAATGAGGTGCCATGAGTGAGATATCCTGGCTGCGTGGACCCCACTGAGAGGGCCTCAGAGGAGAGGGCGTTTGAGTTCTGTGGGGAGTAAGAGTTTACACAGGCTTGGGCAGAGGGGTCCTGAGTGCTCACAGGAGGAAATGCGCCCAGGCTCAGAGGATGAAATCGCAGGTCACACAGAGCCCTATGTTTGGATCTGAGGATGTCCACCTCCTTCCTAAAGCACAGTCCTTTTCTACAACACCTTCACTATAGCTGCTCATTTCTTCTAGGAAATCCAGGAGACAGCCTACCCTACCTGTCTTCCCAAGAGGACCTTGTAACAGTAACAATCACTCCTATCTATTGAATGCTTATCCTGTGCTAGACATAGCATGAAACATTTTGTTTAAATTACTGTATTTGTAGCCAGGTATAGTGAAGCATACTTGGGAAGGTGAGACAGGAGGATCACAGGAATCTGTTTCTAAATAAATAAATAAATAAATAAATAGGGGCTGGGAGTGTAGCTCAAAGGTAGAATGCCTTTGGGTTCAATTCCCAGTACTGCACACACATAAAATAAAATAAATTACGCATTTGCTTCTCCCTAAAGCACTATGAAGTAGATACCATTGTCACCCATAGCTGAGGAAACTGAGTGAAGTAAAGAAACGTGCCCAGATCTCATTATAGAGATTTGCAGAGCCAGGAAGTGAATCTAGATTCTTCTGATGGTGAACTCATGCTCTTTTTTCTTAATTTGAGCCAAAGTTACTTTCCCCTCACCCCACCTTTTACCTATTTGTTAGTCTGAAATCTCCTTTTACCCAAACCATCACTGTTAAAAAATAATTTTTGGAAAAAAATGTAAAACCTTGGTTCTCATACATATATTAAAAAATAAGGAGATGTGAAAGATTTTATTCTGTTCATATTATAACCGGTGCGAATGAGAACATGAAAAACAAACACATTCATAAATCAGGAAGTGTGTGTGTATGGTGGGAGGTGGGAGTGTATTGGGGATTGAACCCAGTGGTGTTCTGCCTCAAAACTATACCCTAGCCCTATTTTATTTTTTATCTTGAAACAAGGTCTTGTTAAGTTACTGCATGTTGCCTTGAACCTGTGATCCTCTTGTCTCAGCCTCCTAACTACTGAGATTACAGGTGTGTGCCACCACACCAGGCTGGGAATATTTACATTAATATAAAAATGGAGACAAACTTGTTCTACAGGGAGAAGGGAAGTCCATAGACCTCTTCAAAAATGACAGAATTTGCACGTCTCTAAGAATTATTTTGCATAGACAGCTCCTAGTTATTTACAACTCACAGAATTGTAAAAGAGCTCAAAGATGATTTCAAACTAGAGTCATTCTGAAAACAATGCCTAGCTTCTATTGAGTGTGGCTCTTTCTCCTACACTATCCCCACGCCTGAAGAGGGTTATAATGTTCCTTGGCATCTTTTCTCAGTCTACATAGTTGCAGTTCCTTCTGATGATCTTCATGTGATGTGTTAGCAAGTCTCACCATCCTGATTTCTTATTATCTTAGCTTATTCAAGCTGCTTAGAAATACTATAAACTAGATAACTTACACACAACAGAAATGTCTTTTTAACAGTTCTGGAAGATCTGCCAGCAGATAGTGTCTTGTAAAGACTCATTTCCCAGCTCATAGATGGCACTTTCTTGCTATATCTGCACATAGTGGAAGGGGTGAAGGAGTCCAAAGAATTTCATCCCAAAATGTGGCATCTGGTATGCTGATTATTTTAAATTGAACATCCTTGGAAGTTGGGTGTGGTGGCTCATGCCTGTAATCTCAGTCCTTGGGAGGCTGAAATAGGAGGATCACAGATTTGAGGCCAGCCTCGGCAACTTAGCAAGACCTTGTTTCAAAATGAAAAATAAAAAAGGCTAGGGTGTAGCATGCAGGTAGAATGCTCCTGGATTCATTCCCCAGTACCACACACACAAACAATGCCCATGGATATCAGCACCTGCTGGAAGAGGCTTTACTTCAATATCTCTTTATCCATCTAAATACCTAACTCACCAAAGATGGCAGCAATTGCTTTTGGTCATCTCCCCAAGGGTTCATTAGCCAAGCCCATGTCACAGGAAAGAAGAGTGAGAAATATCACCATTTATGGACACACATTATTAGAAACTATTTTTGTCTCCCAGGTCCATTAATTCTTCTAAAGAGAATAATTTACAGACCATTGTCTGTCCTCTTGTTCTATGCATTCCCTCTAAAATTCATTTACCACCCCTTAACATTTCCTCCACTTCCCTCTCCCCTAGGAAGAGGGGTATATAAGGGTCTGAACCTTGCTGGGCTATTTGATATCACTCTTTTGTGATTTCCCTTGTGCACATTAGCACATTTGTATGCCTCTTCTCCTGATTAATCTGGCTATTGCCAGTTCATTTGTACAACCTTCAGATGGCAAAGGAGGAGCTTTCCTTTCACCCCTACAGGGTTAGCTAGCTTCCTGGGGCCTCTTTTTTTATGAGAGCACAGATCCCAAAGGCTCCACCTCCAGGCTGGACATTAGGGATTAGATTTCATCATAGGAATGGGGGAGAGGAAGGCACATTCAGACCGTGGCATTCATCCTTTACATTGTCTCTACTAAATCTCTTCACATCTCTATTAACGGGTAGCACCTTGCACTGAACAAAATACCCAAGGACTGTCTTAACTATCTCAAAGTAAATTGAGACATCAACATGAAAATTCCTACACTTTATTTATATGGTTGTGTCTTTATTCCAGCCAGCTTTATGTTCTGGGCTTGCTGCTTTACCATATCAAACCCAGTCCCCTTTCTTTCTGGACACTCGGTTGGGCCATGTTTCCCAGGTCTCTTGCAGTCAGGTGTGGTCGTGTGACTGAGCTCTGGTCAATGAATGGCCAAAGTGATGTGTGTCATTTCTGGGCAGAAGCAGGTAGATACCCTTATCACCGTTTCTGTCTTTATCAGTTAAATGGGAAAAACTCCTACATTATGAGGAGGGTAGAACCACAGTCATAATGAGCCTGGATCCCTAAATGTTCATGTGGAAGGATGCTGGGTCATGCCACTCACACCTCTCCCACAGGGAGACATAAACCTATACTGTACTGAGGCCTCATGACCGCAGGAGTTAGCTTATAGCTGCTAGTGTCACCTTAACTAAAATAGATAGGATGACAGGGGCCTCCCGCATCTTGAACTACTCTCCTACCCATTTTCCCTGAGGTACAAAGCTTCCACAGTTTCATCTATAACCTCTTCCAGCACAATGAAGGACATTCTGTTGAGAGGGCTCACGGTCATGGAGATGAATTCTTAAAATCTTTGTTTCTCTTGGTTCTCTATATCCTCTAGCTAAAATGACCCTGACAACTATTTATCTTCTGAACAGAAGAGAATGAACTGGGGCAGGATCTGGGACGCTCTGCATCCTCTCTGCATGGGCAACACAGTGACACCTGAGAGTTGTTGCTTCCTTTGACGACAAAATGCAGAACAAATCGCCTCTATCACATACTGTCCAAAACAGCAGGTCCTCTCAGTCTTCTCAGAAGAGCCAGGCAAAATGAAGAGAGGAGGGAGGGCCAGCCCCAGTCAGTTGCGTCTTTCATAGCATAAGTCAAGCATTGTCCTGGGGTGAGGTCCACAGGCATGCCGATGTGCCTGATGGTGGCCTCTAGTCACATCATTAGTACTCTGAATGATTCAGATACTGTTATTTTCTGATAGGTCATAGTGACATAAAATTCTCATGACAACTGGCCTTATGAAACCCACTGGTCAAAAAATGTCCATTTTCTAATCAGAGATTGCAATTACTAGCCAACTGATGAAGCCAATCAGCATTCATCTGTGACAATTTTGAGAGTTCTAAAGCTCTTGGTCACTCGATAGAAGAAGCACTGGTCTGGAAGTCCTAATGCCTGGTTTTCAACTGATCCAACAATAGCTACTACTTTTACTTATGTGGCACTTGCTGCTTTCTACAACATTCTAGATACTGTGGCTACATCATCTCGAATATGTATGGAAATAGGATATAAATTTGCGTGTCTATAAATTTCACAGATACCTTTATTTTATAGATAATCTTACAGAGCAACCCATTTCAGAGACAAAGACATTGTGAATCTGTCTGCTGTCTGCTCATCAACAGTATGCTGGTCCCTCCTGGAAATAGCTCAAGACCCTGTCGTGGTTTGGGTCTGGAACGTCCCCAGAGGCTCGTGTGTTAAGGCATGGGTCTTCAATGCAGCAATGTCCAGAGGTGGGGCTTTAGGGAAGTGACCAGAAAATGAGCCCTCTGACTCACCAGTGGATTAATCCACTGAGAGCTGAATGGACCACTGGGAGGTGGTGGAAACTATGGGCAGGTGGGCATGATTGGAAGAAGTCAGTCCTTGGGGGCCTGGCCTGGAAGTGTTCATGTTCTCTCTAGCCCCTTCCTCCCTCTCTCTGCCTACTTCCTGGCTGCCATGAGTTGAGCCAGACCCTTGAACCACGATGCTCTGCCTTACCTCAGGCCCAGAGCAGTGGAACCAGCCAGCCATGGCCCGAAACCTCTGAAACCAGGAGTCCAAATAATCCTTTCATCCTTAAAGTTGTTTGTGGCGGTATTTTGGTCACAGCGATGAAAAGCTTACACAGATCCTGACTTCGACAAGTTTAGAATCTCCTTAAAGAAGAGAGAATTTCCTGAAATAATTTGGTAGCCACATTCATACAAAGCTAGGTGAATCCTTTTTTAATTATATAATTATGTTTTAAATTATATTTATTTTATGTTTTATTTTTGCAATATGGTTACACATCACAGTGAGATTCAAAGCAATACATTCATATATGCACACAGCATCTCTTGGAGTGGTTCTTGCCCAACCCAACCCTGCTACCCTTCTCCCTGCACATTCTAGTAAGGTTGTTGGTGACACCTTCATATATGGACAAAATATTATTTGGTCCATTTCCTCCCTCAAGCTGAACGAGTCCAGTACTGAATGAATTACTGATCTTTATCCAGCTTTTCTCATCATCGTTAATACTGACCTACCATATCCACTCAGTCTTCAGGTTGCTGATTTCACCTGGTAAGGTGCCTCATGTATCCCTTCTCACCACCCCACCACCATCACCGTAACTTGGGCTCTCCTCTCTTTTCTGGAGTGCTGCATCAGCCTCTGACACACTCCCCTGCTCACACCTCCTTATTGTCTAGTCTTTTTTTCAGTCCATCGCTCCACTGTTGATAGTGTTCTGTTTCTAGCAGTAGTTGGTTGCTGTCACCTCCCACTAAAAGTCCTTTAGTCGCTCTCATTATCTGTACAATAAAACCCAAAATTCCTTCACATCGCTTTGTTATTGTTTCTTTTGTAGTGGGGATTGAACCCAGGGTATTGAACCTCCATGCTATACCCCCAGCTTTCTTTATTTATTTACTCATTTATATTTTGAAACAGTCTCGCTAAGGGCCTCACTGAGTTGCTGAGACTGGCTTGAACCTGAGATCCTCCTGTCTCAGCCTCCCAAGTTCTGGGATTATAGGCATCCACTACCATGCCCAATTCCTTCACATAGTTTATAGGATTTTCAGAATAGAACTGATCTCTACATTCTATCTCCAGCCATCCATTTGAGCACTTGATACTTAAACAACTTGGAGCTCCTGTGGTTGCCTCCCCACGACACCAAGCTTTCTCAAGTCCTTGTGCCTTTTCACATGTGGTTACTTCTGCCTTAGATCTCCTGTTTTCCTGCCCTTCTCATCCACTTGCAAACTCCTCCTGCATCAAGTCTCAGCCTAGAGGGTATCTCTTCTGTGAAGCCTCCCTGCCCCTCCAGGCAGCCTCAGGTTTGGCTGCTTTTGGAGACTTGGGGTATGTTTAGTTCATTCCTTCACTATCAGAATAATCTTCTTGTTTGTTCCTTTTCTCACACGCTGATTTTCACCCTGTATCCAATGCCTGGCATACCTTAGATGCTCCAGAAATATTTACAAGGAAAAAGAGGGAAGGATGGAAAGAAGAAGAGACATAACACAGGGAAGAGTAAAGGAGAGAGGGAATGATAGAAGGAAGGAGTAAAGGGAGAGAGGGAAGAAAGGAGAGGAGAGAGGTGGTGCTAAGCCTGCAGGGGAGAAAGTAGAGGGGAGAGGGGAGAAAGGAAGATTCAGGTGTAACCTGGGTCTCTATTTTCTCAATGCATCGGAGTTGGGCTCCATCCCACCCCAGAGGCTGAGTTTCAAAAGAAGAAATTATAATAGACATATGTGAAGTGTATTTCTGTAAAACCAACAAGCAGAGAAAAAGCTCACACATGTAGAAAAGAATCTACCATTTTGAATTTTAGATCATGACACTGATATCACTACAGTGGAATATATATATATATACAGTGGAATATATATACATATGTATAGAATATATATACATATATATTCTCTCTCTCTCTGTCTCTCTGTCTCTGTCTCTCTGTCTCTGTCTCTGTCTCTCTCTCTCTCTCTCTCTCTCTCTCTCTCTATATATATATATATATATATATATATATATATATCACTGCTTCATTTAAAAAAGTCTTCTGAAATGATCTATTGTTGAAGAAAATTGTAACATCTCAGCTGGGTGTGGTGGTACATACCTGTAATTCCGGGATTTGGGAAGCTGAGATAGAAGGAGTACAAGTGTGAGGCCAGCCTCAACAACTTAGCAAGACCCTGCTTCAAAATTAAAAAAAAAAAAAAACCAGGGCTTGGGGTGTATCTCATAGGTACAATGTCCCAGTTATGAACCACATTCTTTCTTGGAGGATCAAAGAAAGAACACACACACACACACACACACACACACACACACACACACACTAAAGGCAGGCCTGAGTGGAGTGCTGGCAGATGGAGGAAACAAAGACCAACATGGAACAGCCTAGAAAGATGATAATTCCTTCTGTGCCAGCCCAGAAAATACCACAGAAGCATGATGTCCTCCTGTACATTTTGTCAGAATTTTGCAAGTTTCTGCAGCAATTATGTTCACATAGCAGAATGAGGAGTAGGATCCAGGGGTCCTTCTCCTGACTGTGCCACACTTGGCTTGGAGTTTTAAAAAGCCAAGTTTGACTTCTGTTTCTTCTGTTGAACTGTCCCTTCCATGTGGGATCCCTTCAGGGTAGCCTATTCTCTCCAGGTCTCCATTGCTTTGACTTCCCTGAAACCCAGTTGTCTGGGGCCCCGGCTCCTGCTTCCCTTTGTCAAGTCATCTCAGAAGGCTGTTCTCAGTGATCAGAATGGAGGGTCAAGCTGTGGGCCATGGGGCATTCAAGATGGCAACAGGGCTACTAGCTCTCCTTGGATTCTCAGACCCAGTGAGAATCTTCTTCTATATCTCTCTAGATCAAGGCCCACCACCCCACCCACCTGGATGTCCCCACAAAATAAAAAAAGCTGACTTCAAGATGGCCCTAAAGATTCCTCCCTTAGTCTCTAAGGACCTCAAGATGGGTAACTTTGGGTTTCAAGGCTTTTGATTCTAGGCCCTGGAAGTTTTCCCCTCTGCCCTGGCCATGTTCTCTTTGAGCTGTAGGGTTCTCTGCAGCATGTTTGATGGTCATTAAAGTTGGTTTTACTTTGAATGATGCTTTCATTCCTTCCTGCTGTTCCTTCCATGTCCCAGGTTTATAAGTGGGATAGTCATCCAGGATCCCCCAGAGTCACACCTTTGAAAGCAACCAAGAAGCTGAATGTACAAATGGACAGAAGCCAGACAGTATATTAAAATAAAATCTCTATAATACCAGTACTTGGGAAGCTGAGACAGTATGATTGCATATTTCAGGCCAGCCTCAGCAACCTAGCAAGTTTGCTGTTTAAATAAATAAATAAATAAATAAATAAATAAATAAATAAATAAATAAATAAATAAGGCTAGGGGTATAGCTTGGAGGTAGAATGCCCCTGGGTTCAATACCTAGTACCTAAATAAATAAATGAATTTATAGAATCCTGACCTACAACCTACAGGAACCTGATTTCCTACAGGAAATCAAATTACAACCTTTGTAGCAACTGGCCCCAAATGGTCAGGACTTCATCAAAAACTGACAGTTTCCATAATTTTTCCCTTACTTCCAACAATTGGGTAAAGCAGGGCATCCTAGGTGATAGTCCCCCTAACTGCCTCCTTCCTTTCCCTGCCAGCAGCCTCAAATTGGGACAGATCTGAGACTTTTCCTTTTTCTATTCTAATGTTTTCCAGCTGCTCTGCCTGCCTTTGAGTTTCTGCCAAACCCAATCAATAGTGGCTGAAACCCTTCGTATAGCATGCTCTGAATAAATAGCCTTTGCTTATTCTCATTTGGGTGGTCTTCATTTATTCCCACAAAGCTGAATATGGTAGAAAGAACAAGATTTAAAAATCAAATTGACCCCATTTATATGAAGCCCATAAATAGATAAAGCAAATCTATGGCAGTAGAAATAGGAGTCTGCCATGGGAAGAGGATGATAGTGAGGGCAGTGAGGTTGGAAGTGGGGATTGACTGACTAGAAAGATCATTGAAACTTTCTAGAGATACGGAAATGCTCTATGTCTTACTGGAGTGATCGTTATGTGGTACATCCAGTTGTCAAAACTCATTGATCTGAATATTTAAGATGTGTACTTTTACGAATCTGTGAATTATACTTTGTTAGGCACCCTCAGAGATGATTCTTGATACCCAGAGTTTGCACCTTTGTGTAATTTCCGGCCCTGGAGGGTGAGCTGGACCTGGTGATTCACTTCCAACAATTAGATACAGCAAACACGGTGAATTGTCATTTCTGAGTCTGACACTTTTTGCTCTCTAGGTGTCTTACTTGCTCATCCTGGGAGAGGTCAGCTGCTGTATTATGAACTTCCCACAGAGAGTTCTGCCTGGCAAGGGATAGATGCCTCTGGACAACAGCCAGCAAGAACCTGAGACCTGGCATGAGCGAGCTTGAAAGTAGATCTTCCCCTAGTCAAGCCAGAGGTGACACCCCGGTCCTTGCCAGTGTTTGTACATGCTTCTGTTCTTTCCCTAGCTCAGAAGATCTGCTCTGACCACTGTGATTCACTCAGTTGCTTGCCACAACTCTCCCTGGGAAAGCCTTCTTCTAGAATAGCGGTTTTGACAGATAAAAGTAACTAGGACATAGACACAGTTCTAGAAGTCCTCCATGCAGAGGGTCAGAGATTCTCTCATTCTGTTTGGGTAGAACCCTAACTCTGAGGAGCCAGTGGGGGTCAAACGTCCTGACACCTGAGAAGGAGGGGACGATCTTCACTCAGATGGATGACCTTTGCCTTGAAGTCCTCCCTCATGTCCTCAACTCCCTTAGCTGGGGAAGACAGGAAGAAATGCAGCCTCCTTGACCAGCCTCACTTTTGCTGGAGGGATAGTGCAGAGGGTGGACTTTGGAACCACATGCATCTGGGTTTAGTTCCTGAGTTCACTTTCATGCACCAGGTGAGCTTTAGTGGATTATGAATCCTCTCCAATGAACTTGGGAACCTCATCTATGGAATTAAGATAACTCTTGCCTCAGGGAATCATTGAAGAATCAGAGACATGCATCAATATGGATGAGTCTCTGCTATGATTTGGATAAATGTCCCCCCAAGGCTCATGTGCTAAAGGCTTAGTTCTCTGCCTGTGACATTATTGGGAGGTAATAGGACTTTTAAGAGGTGGGGTCTAGTTGGAAGACTTCCAGTCATTTGGAGGGGTGCCCTTGCAAGGGATATTGCGACCCTGAACCCTCCCCTCTCTTTCTTTTCTTCTTTTTTGGCTACCATGAGGTGGGCAGCTTCCCACACCACATGCTCCTCCCATGATTTGCTGCCTTGTCACAGGCCCAAAAGCAAAGGAACAAATCAACCATGAATGAAACTTCTAAAGCTGTGGTCCCTTTTTTAAGCTGATTATTTCAGGCATTTTGTTAGAGTAACAGAAAGACAACTAACACAATAGCAATTCATTCTTTTTTTGTGTGTGTGTGGTATTGGGTATTGAACTCAGGGGCATTCTACCTCCGAGCTATACCTCCAGCCCTATTTTTTATTATTTATTTTGAAACAGGGTCTCACTAAGTTGTGGAGTGCCTCACTAGGTAGCTGAGGCTGGCCGCAAACCTGGATCCTTCGGTCTCAACCTCCCAAATACTGGGATTACAAGCATGCGCCACCATGCCCAGCTAGCAATTCATTCTTTAAGGGAAAGAACCCAGTTTCAAAAGGCTACATTATATGACATTCTGGAAGATTAAACAAACAAACAAAAAACTATAGGGACAGAAAAGAGAGCAATGGATGGCAGAGGTGGGAAAGAGGGTGGTACTACAAAAGGGGATAAAAGAATTTGGGGGCGTCATGAAACTGTTCTGTGCCTTGATTATAATGACAGCTACATGAGTGTATACACCTGTCAAAATTCATAGACCTGAACACTGAAAAAGGTGATGCTATGTAAGTTGTACCTCAATAAAACTGCTTATAAAAATAATGGAAGTAATAAGGTGCAGATGTGATACTTCTGTCAGTCTAGCCCATGGAGACAGCCATATAAGCTTACATCACAGCTCCCAGCTTGCTGATATTAGTCAAGATGCTATATAAGTCAAGCTCTTCTTTTCCCAAATTCTCCCTCCTCAGCCTCTTAGGCTGACTGCTAACTCATCTCTGCCTTGAGGGAATGGTGGCATTGAGGTACATAGATTCAGTCTTGGGAAGGCTGAGTGTGACCAAGTGAAGCCTCAAGACCATGCAGAACCAGCTGGATATTACCATGGTAATGTCCTGCCCTGTTCTCAGGATCCAGCCACCTAACAAGGGGCCTTGAGAGTCAGCACTTTTCATCAGTTATCAGCATCTACACAAGTACATCTCTTTTACCCCAAGCCAATAAATGTGATATTGACACAATCGCAGAGTGGCGGCCTATGAATCGAATGTACATGTTATATATAATCTATTGACAAAATGATGAATGTCCTCTCCTTTGCTCTCAGGAGATAAGAAGCTAATATTGTGAGCTTTTAATCAGACCAAAAAGTAAGAAATGAACCCAATGTGGCAATGGTGGCCATTAATCTCCTGAAAGTTGCTGCAGGGATGGTCCCAGCCAGAAGCCTTCATTTCTATGGAAACCACAGAAGACAATCTGGACAAAAGGAAATGAAACCAGGGCAAGGGAGAGTCTGGCTGTGTTCTGAACAAAACTGAATTCTGAGGCTGGTCAGCTCAAAGGCTGGGGAATTTTCAAATCTTGGAAGGCAAAGCCCTGTGTTACCCAGCACCGGCAAAGTCATTGCTCAGCTTGGGGGTTGGTGAGTTTCCTACATGCTTCAACTGCTTTGGCTCTGATGGCTGCTAAGGAAATCCAGTGAGGCATGTGGGGTGGGGCAGGGCAAATGCACAGGCCTGAGAGAAGAAAAGAGGCAGAGAACAATATGCTTATCCAGGATGTGGCTCTCAATGCTCCCTAATTGGGATGACACCTTTCCTCTGCAATCCCAAAAGCACCCTGTGTTGCCCTCCACTGTAACACAGACTACCCTGTTATAATAGCCTGCTTACATGCCATCTCCACTGCTAGATTCCTCATTAAGATGTGGTGGTGGTGGTGCACATCTGTAACCCCATTACTTGGGAGGCAGACATAGGGGATTGCAGATTCAAGATCAGTCTCAGCAACTTAGTGAGGCACTGTTTCAAAACAATTTCAAAAAGCAGGGAGGCTGCAGTGTAGCTCAGAGGTAGAATGCTCCTGAGTTCAATCTCCAGTACCACACACACACACACACACATACAAAATGTGTATAGAATTCATTATTATATTAATAGACTCTAGCTCTGGGCTCAGCTTCATAACTACTACAACCCTGTGTATAAGCTAACCCTTATACAACAGCAACCAACACATTGCAGCTAAAGTGTCTGGTAGGTGCTCAATTCTTTACATTTATTACCCATCTAAATTCTCACTGTTAATATTACAACCATTTTTACAGATGAGGAGACTGAGGCACAGAGTTCAAGATGCTCTCCCAAGGTCATGCTGCTAGTAATGGGCAGAGCAGGGATTTGAACCCAGACTGTCTGCTCCAGTGCCGGAGCCTGCTGGCAATCTTGAAGGGTCTTGAGAAAGGAAGGTGAGGATTGATAAAGAAAATAAGAGACACAAGAAAAGTATCGGGAGGACTGTCAGTGAATACTGCAGCCTTGAGTTTATTCAGCACGGATTTTTTTATACATAATTCTTGAGTACAATGGGGTTACGTACACATTTACAACATGTCAATCATTGTCAGAGCACAATTAGCACCACTTCGTTTCCATGTATAGCCCACATTCCTAAGATAGCCTGGTCAAGCAAACTTTCTAGAGTCTTAAAACCATAAACTTTTAGAGTCATATATCTACTTTCTAAGAAGTAAGAGGGTCTTTCATCTACACATCCGAGGAGCAACCTCCAGACTTCAAGACACCAAAGTAGCCAGAGCAGAAGAATTATGAGTATAGTTACTCATATATGAAGATAGTAGCTGCCAGGGGGAAAGGGCCCAGCTGGGCTGCCACACTCCAGACCATGTTCTTGATTCTATAATTGAGGTTGATAGAGGCATACATGCACAGAGTACTTTTTGAGCCCTCCCCTAGCTCTTACTCAACTCCAAAGATCTATTGAAAGAACAGCTTGCCAAAGTTCTGTTCTCATTCCTTTCTTTATGAATCTCTTTGTGCCATATTCCCAATCTATCTCATTCAGTTTCTACTATTACATTTTTGCAGGTGGTTCTGAGATCTGTATGTATAGCCCTATCTCTCCTAAGTGTCCGCTTCCAATTGATAGGAAGTTATTCCTGCCTTCTGTATGTTTATGGTTTAAACAAAAGAAAGACACATAATTAAATAACAGTAAATCATACACCCCACCACTACCCTATCACCCTGCCTTCTCTCTTTCCACACATATGCACCCTCACAGCCATACATGTGTGTATATGCCCAAAAGGGCCAGAAGTCCATATCTTCCTCCCCTCTTCCTTGCAGGGTATAACTGACCAGGGACAATGTCTTACCTCCCTTCCTTATCTCTCCATCTCTCCAAAGGCCCCCTAAAATTCCTGTTTTGAAAATAAATCATATTTTTACAACAACTCCATAAAGAAGACAATTGGCAAGGTCATGGTTTTAATTTCCTCTGCTACTAGGACCTTGTCTTAATTAATTCAAAACAATTCCAATACTGATCAAGATCTTTTTTTTTAATTGATATTAATTCTGCTTCAGGACCCACAGGCTAAAGTGGTAAGCATTTCCAAATAAGACTCAAATTATTAACGCTGGATAGAAATGTTCCCTGGTACCTGAGCAGCCTCATATCACTTCTTTCCATAGTCTCTCCCACAAGAAGAAAATACTCTTTGGAATAAGTACAGGGTGTTAAAGAATCCAGACAATCAATAGGAACATCCCCTGCATACAGGCCTAACAATCAGCTCTTTCCCCAGTGCTCCTGAACATGAAGATTCTTCAATTTGGCTCATACATAATTTATAAATCACAACCCAAATGATATAAACTCAGATTAATGTGTTAGTGATGGGGCTTTGTGCCTTTCTGAATGAAGATAGGTGGCTTGCATTCAATGCAGCAAGTGTTCTCTGTGAGCCCACTGCAAACGATGAACAGGGCCAGGAGTGAGGGTAGAAGGACATTGTCTCTTATGCTTCCAAAGTGTTTATGGTTTAGTTTAGGAGATAGATATACAAACAATAGGAAAGCAATGTATGCTAGCAATAAGCAACAAAGCAAAGAAATAGTCCTGCTCTGGAAGCAGAGGAAGGTTGAGAAATCTTTATAGGGATGGAATTGCCTGAACTGAGACCTCAAGAATGAGGATCAATAATGTGAGAGCATCAAATTGAACATTTTTACCAGTTGAAGGGGTGAAAATATCATGTGACTGTTTTAGTTTTTACTTCTCTGATTATTAACTAGCCAATGTCAACATCTTTTTATATATTGGTCTCTTGGGTTTTCTCTGTGAATTGACCATTTTTTCATTTTATTGAATTTATTAAAAAATGTTTCGTAGAAAAAGTTTGTCAGTAAACATGTTCAAAAAAATTTATAAGTCTTGAGTTCCCTTTAAAAATTTCTCAGTCTTTGAATTAACCTTTTGTTTAGGGTTCTTTTTGCTACAGAGACATTTCAATTTTAAGGTTGTCAGATTTAGCAATCTTTTCTTTTATAGTAAATGTCTCTGTGTCTTATCAAAATTTCATACATACTCTGATAAGATAAAGATACTCTCTTATATGTTCTTCTTCCTCTTAGTTTCTGAAATTCTATTTTTATTAATTTTAGTAAAGCATTATTTGAATAGGTTAAGATGAAGAATGATGTTGGTCCTATTACTGTTCTATTCCTTTCACATACCCTCAAACTTCACGCTCACTGTCTCCTACTTCCTTAGCTAAATTAAAATCTCATTCAATCCAAAATTTTGCCTCCACCATTCTTTCACCTGATGAGTTGACTGGTGCTGAAGAAAAAAAAATAACCATGAAAACTAGCATGATGGTTAATCTTGATTGTCAGCTTGGTTGGATTGAGAGATGCCTATGTCTGTGAGGGTGTTTCCAGAAATGATTGGCATGTGGGACAGCAAACTGAGGGAGGAAGACACACTTAGAATGTGGGCAGCAACATCCAATAAGCTGGCCCAAATGGGACAAAAGCAGAGGAGGAAGCCAGCCAGAACAGGCAAGCTCCATTCTCCTTGAGCGGGGAAGTCTCCTGTCATTTCTGCAGACAACAGACTTGGGCTTCTTCATTCCTCCAACAGGGACATATACTAGCAACTCCCCAGGAGCTTCCAAGCCTTCAGCCTTGGACTAGGGCTGCATCATTGGTCTCTCTTGTTCTGAGCTTTTACCTTCTTGGACTGAGCAGCTGCTAGTTTCTCTAGCTTGCAGATGGTCATTGTGGGACCCCCCTCCCCAGCCTCTGATCATGTAGGGCAGTTGAATAAATCCCCATATACATAAATCCCCATGTATGGATTGTGTGTGTGTGTGTGGTATTGGGGATTGAACCCAGGTGCATTCTACTTTTGAACTACATCCCCACCCCCCATACACCCCTTTTTTTTTTTTTTTTTTTTTTTTTTTTTTTTTTTTTTTTTTTTTTTTTTTTTTTGCGGTACTGGGGATTGAACTCAGAGGCATTCTACCTCCGAGCTACACCCCCAGCCCTATTTTTTTATTCTTTATTTTGAAACCGAGTCTCACTAAGTTGCGGAGTGCCTCACTAGGTAGCTGAGGCTGGCCGCGAACCCGGATCCTCCGGTCTCAGCCTCCCGAATGCTGGGA